>JAIUZE010066866.1:0-38428 GCA_022085475.1 Heliosperma pusillum
TTTATATATATATATATATATATATATATATATATATATATATATATATATATGTATATGTATATATGTAATGTGACAACCCTCGCGAATGCGGAAATAAAACATAGCAAGCATGTGATTTATAAAGGGGAAAATACGGTATTTTAAAAACTTTTATACATGCAAGATAAAAATACGAGGAATGTCAGTAATTACAAACCAAATATAAAATACTACAAGAGACGTAGTCTCTCAAAAGGTTAACAAAAGACAAAGTTATTTAGCATCTAGCTAATGAACGTCTAGAAGTGTTTCATCCAGGGACAACGCCCGCTAGCTCACACCCGAACCCAAAATACCAAGCAAAATGCTATCCAATCAAGCAACCTGTTCATCCATGAAAAACATGAACGCCACAATCAGTGGGGAGTAACTCCGGGTTCTCCCAGCCATATCACATTAAACGTACATAAAAGGAAATACAAAAGTAGAAACATGCATATATAGATATACATATGAAATACGATAACGATAGATAGGCAATTCAATATATAATGATAAGAGCATATGGAATACAAATCCGAATCCATCATGTCATACAAAGACTCGGGGAAGACACTCTTAGGCAACCGAATACGCTCACTAGGGCTTGCATCTCACCGTTAGCGGTATAAGTTTGATAAGATTGAGACTCGACAAAACAAGCCATGCCAAGTCATCCAAAGATCATGAATAATCAATCATATAATCATCCAACCAAACGTACAATACATTGACGACATCTCTCACGGTAAATTAAACGCACTAGCACCGTGTACATGGCAAGTATGATTAAAAGGCATCCACGAGATAAGCATTTCCCTGAACGCATACACGATCACATTTCGTATATGTAGACTAATTTTCTCCGGTAGGACGACGATAATAATACGGTCCTAGTCTAAACCTGGCCAGACTCTCGGAATAACGTGTTCCGATTCGACATGCGATAAACGTTTCGCATCCAAGACTCGATCAATCATAGACGCCGAGTACCCCAAATTCGGTCGACATTCAAGAAAGAGGCGGAAAAGAGCTCTAGCCACATAACAAGCGGTACGCTACATGCAAATAACACCACCTCGCAAGTATACAACATTTGACGGCCGGGTCGAACAACGCATAGCGTTCAACTCCCAACAACGTCGTCATATGCCCACTAACACATGCATTTAAGCAGTAGGATACCTCTCCGTTTCGACATTCCAGCCTTACGAACGGGAAGGTAGCCAAGGTAATGAGAGTACAAAGCACATAACAAAATAGTGCTCAAACCGTAACATTTGTAAAAACCGACTCAAAGTGGGACATACCAAAAACCGTCACAAAAACATGAGAATAGGGAATTATATAAGTTTAACTATGATACAAATGAGTCAATACATGATACATAAGCATTAGAACAAGTTTATGAAGCACCATAAATAAGAAACATAGATCCCCTCTCCAAAACAACGTTGTTTGGAAACCAACTAAAACAAGGGTCCACTTCAAACGGTCCTAACTAGAGTTCTAGGCATGCAAATTCAGAAATTCCAAATGGAGGTGATAGATTAACCTCTTACGGTTCCAACGAGATGTCACAAGCCCAAAACAAGCACGTAACGAAGGAGATATGATCATTTTACGAAAAGGGGTCAGTGCAGGAAAACTGCAGTCGACTTGGGAAACTGGCAGTAAGCAACGCTGCCAGCGCCCCACGACGCTGCCAGCGTCAATGGACGCTGCCAGCGTCCTGTCTCGGGCACGAAAACATGAATTTCACAATTTCACTTAGGCATAACACAACATCATCTATCATTACAAATCATCAATTCTCATATCAATTATCAACTAACAACAACCATCATCAACAACACAATTCCTAAGATTACTAACCTTATTCTAAAAACGATTTCTAACATAGAAAACACATAAAACACGTAAATGATATCGAGTAACCCTTCACCGTTACCTTTTCGCGTCTTTACTCCGCGTCAATGTCCTCTTCAATCAAGAAGTAGTCTTTGTCGGGATCTTGGAGGTCACCACCTACAAATAGATAATAAAAGATGAATATAATTCACCTTTGAGAAAGACGGATAAATTGAAAAGCGAGAAAGACGGTAATTTTATTACCAATACGGATAGAGGAAGATGAGAGGGAAAGAATGAGACAAACTTACGTGAATTTGAGCGAGAAATGAGAGAGTTGAGACGATTATAAGGTGGATCAAAAATGGAAGCTAAGGTTTTTGGGGTTTTCTTAGTGAAGAAGAAAGAGTTTGAGTTGTGAGGGAGAATTAGGTTATAAGGGAGTATATGAAGAGTGAGTGGAAAAAGTCAAGAAAATTCAAAGACGTCTTAAGACGTGATTCACTTGAATTCTCGCGTAAAATCCAAATACGAACTCGGAAATTCTAAATTCGACACGGAAAATTTAATTCTAAACTAAAACTAAATTTCGCTGAAAAGTAACCGTATAAAATATTTTTACTATAAAAATAGGGTACATTTGCGGGTGTTACATGTAATAAGGATCAAATGAGTCCACCTTAATTTGTTGAGTCCATGAGTCCTTTTATCATCCCTTGGATAATCTAAATAGATGGCTGAGATTTGGGGAAAAAAGCAACAAAAAAGATTAAAATAATGGGTAGGCTTATTTTCCTCGCTCATTAAACTTCCATAGTCTCACTAACCCATGCATGCAAACCGTCAATCAATCAAAACGTCCCCCCACTTGCTTCTCATTTCATCTCACTATTCAAATCTTCTAAAACAAATGAAAGTCTTCAACCGTCCTTGCAAATTCTCCTACCTTTTCCCCTTCAATCTCTTTATCTTCCATTGAAGCCGATCATCCTACGCATTTTCCCTGCATTTTTATCTTCCCCATTCTGCCATTGTCCTCCTCTATTCCTCCTTATCTACTTTCCAAGTAATCTTTTTATTGTTCATTTAACATCTTGATACTTTGATACTATACATCTCCATTCTTTAATCATCTTTTTAGTAGTATTCATATCCATTTACTGTGTTAATTCCGTTTTATTGTTCATTTTAACACCTTGATACTTTGATACTATTATTAACTTTGATACCTTGATATTATTAACTTTGTTTAGTGTTTTGATACTTTGATATTATTAACTTTGATACCTTCGTTGTATTGTTCAACCTTCATATAATTAACTTTGATACTTTGATGGAACATCTTTTAACACTCAAGTGTAACTTATTTACTTTGACGGTATAACTTTTATAACATTGAAGTGTTATAGGCTAATTTATGAAATTGTAACTTTTATAACATTAACTCTGATATTTTTGAAGTGCAACCTAGATATTCACGACTTTGATCTATCATAAAGTTACACCTTCAGAACATTAAAGTTACACCTTCAGAACACTAAAGTTACATATTATTTCGACCTTGTAACTTATCATATATCCATGAAGTTTTTTCTATTCCATATTGAAGTATTACTTAAAATTTGTATATAATGTAACTTTTTACATTCACGAAGTGTAACTTTTATTCTTAAAGTTACAAAGGTACACCTTTAGTTCTTTAAAGTCACACTTCCAGAACAACAAGTTACACTTTCAAATTAAGGAGTGCACATAGAACATTAAAGTTACACTTCTCTAACATCAAAGTTACATATCATCCTACGCATTTTAGTGTAACTTATTTACTTTGACAGTATAACTTTTATAACATTGAAGTGTTATAGGCTAATTTCTAAAATTGTAACTGTTATAACATTAACTCTGATATTTTTAAAGTGTAACCTAGATATTCACGACTTTGATCTATCATAAAGTTACACCTTCAGAACATTAAAGTTATATATTATTTCGACCTTGTAACTTATCATATATCCATGAAGTTTTTTCTATTCCATATTGAAGTGTCACTTAAAATTTGTATATAATGTAACTTTTTACATTCACAAAGTGTAACTTCTATTCTTAAAGTTACAAAGTTACACCTTTAGATCTTTAAACTCACACTTCCAACACAACAAGTTACACTTCCAAATTAAGGAGTGCTCATAGAACATTAAAGTTACACTTCTCTAACATCAAAGTTACATATTATTTTGAGCTGGTAATAACTTCTCATATCCATGTAATTTTAAGTGAACATCTTAAAGTGTCACTTTTAATGTGTATAATGTAACTTTTACATTCACAGAGTGTAAGTTTTCTGCTAAAATAATATAAAGTCACACATTTTAATATTTAAAGTCACACTTATAGAACAACAAAGTTACACTCTCTATGTAATTGTATAAGTAGTACTTTTCAATCACATTTTCATAAGTAGTACTTAATATTCATATGGAATTTTTGTTGCAACTTTGATAATTTGAACGCCTAACTAGTGACACAGCAGTTGTACTAACAATTCCTTTATTTTTAACTTCAGATGGCAGCTAATGAAGCCCAACTTCTAATTGGAGATGGCAATGTACCTACCCCTACTGTCAGCGTCAAGTGTCTCCCAAACAGGCTGCTTAAGTTGATTCTAAACCTGAATGATGCTCAGCGAGCCGCGGTACAGAGGATAGGTTTTGCTGGGCTGCTCCATCTTAAACTAAGATATTATCCTCTTTCTCATGTTTTATCATTTCTTGAAGCGTTTAGAAACGGCTCATATGTTTTTAGGGCGTCAGAAATTAAAGAGTTCATGGTCACCAAGTACGACGTACATGATTGTTTCATGTTACCGTTCGGGCTCAGACCCCTCCAATTAGCCCATTCTGGCCGTCAGACGGGTACCCAAGATGTAGAAAGCAAGGTCTTGAAAAAAACGATGGCGGGATGCATACGAGGTTAAATCATCGTCGGTGGCTATTCCTCTAGGCAAGGTTTTCAAGCACATTGAGACGAAATAATTCAAAGACGGAGGTGACCAATTTCGCCGTCTCTTTGTTTTATTGTGTATGTTCTCATTCCTGACTCCCACATCAAACAATGGTCTTGATATTAAACTTTTTAAGGCGGTAGAAGATGTAAGTTCCATCGAGCAGCAGGACTGGTGTTCCTATGTGTTAGATTGTATGGTTAGTGATGCGGCAAATGTTCACTTAGCGCCAGCTCATTTTCTTGGTTGTATTCCCTTTTTAATGATCACGTAATTACAGTGTTTTGACTTCTGTGGTAAGATAAGCCCCTATGACCTCCCATTGATCCAACATTGGGTTGATAAAATTATGGCCGCCAGGATAAAGGATGAGATGGGGAAAGGTCCTTTGGGTCTCCTAACCTTTTCTGAGGTGAAGTATCCTCGTTGCACGCAGATGCCCTCCGATGGAACATCTTCCAAGAGTAAGACGATCTCGACACTTGTGAGCGAGCCGCTACTACAACTGTCTTCTGCACCTCATACAACATCTGACAAGAAGTTCATTCAAATTGAACTGCCCCCGGGAGTTGAAGATGATGAGGAGTTAAAAAGCTCGGGCGGTGGATGTAAGTCTTATTTATGACTTTCTGGCCCATATTTACTTTTTGAGCAACCATACATTATAGAACTCAAAGTCACACTTTAAAGAATTTAAAGTTACACTTTTTGCACTCCAAAGTTACACTTACATAAACCCAAAGTTAAAATGTCAGAATGTGTAAGTTACACTGCCAGAACCTTAAAGTTACGCTATACGAACTTTAAATTTAGACTTTTAGAACTTGTATATCGTAGTGTGACTTTAATTTTGAAGTGTAACTTTGACTTTGAAGTGTGATTTTGATAGTATGGTAATGTAACTTTAAAGTATGTTGAAGTTTAAATTTAACTCGATTTACTTTTAACCACATCGACTTGTTGGTCCCTTCTACATTGTAATATCATGCAACGTAACTTCACTTTTCTTTTGGTTAAATATAGGGTGTACATGAGCTTTATTTGCAGCTGGAAAGGAATACTATTGTCTTCTACTCATGGTACGCAAATGCAACTTAGAAGATCAATAGATTAACCACGGCGTCTAGTTCTTCAATTCCTACAGAAGCCAACCAAGAAACTTTCAATGAACAGAAGCTCAATGTAAACGTTGATCAAGCTCGTATGGATCAGACTGCTGACACCGGTTTGGTTTGTGAAGATTTAGTGGCTGCGTCAACTGAGGATGTTTCACTCGAGGACGATTTGGGTGATCCTCCAATTGATGTTGCAACACATCAGATTATGGGTACCGCCAGTTTTTATAACACAGCAGAATATAATGAAGTTAGTGGAGGAAGGATAGAGGAAAGAGTTGTAGGTGAGCCCTCTGTCCGACGACCAGGAAGTGATGAATTAACAGACACTCAGATTTTGGAGTCTTTGTATTCCACTGCGGAAGTTGCAAAAGCTACAAGGAAGGGATGTGAAGCAACGATTGGATCGATGCTTGTTCCTGGGGAGTCGGACCAACGTCGTAAAGATGCCGAGGAGGAGAAGGTACATGTTGAAGAGCATGTTGTTGTTGTAATGGAGGCGGTCGAAGAGGCGGAAGGGGCTGTTACTGTAGTGAACGAGTAGGTTGCCGCCGAGGTAGGGGCTGATAAAGGTGGACAAAGAGGGGCGAAGGAGGTTGTTGAAGTAGTGTAGCGTGAAATAAAGTCACCGGAATTTGAGTTGACCTTCATGTCGATGTCAGACTTAAAACAAGCCTTTAAGGGGTGCCAGGCGCCGGGTTTTACTGTGGAAGAGCAAGGGCCGTCCCAACCACCTGTTCAGGGCGTCTACGATCCGCGTACTCCACTTATCCACCATCCATTCTTACTTCATTCAAGTGAGCCACTTTCATGCATGGATGTGGTTCCTGAGAACCTTGGGTGTTCTCTTGACTGTGGGGAACCCAATCCTGAACATGAATTTGTTACACATGATCTGCAACAATATAAGCCGCTCCTGACCACTGTCTTCAGTTTGAGAAATGACGTAATAGACTACGTCTTTAATAAATCATCTGTGTTGAACAAGTGGTTAGTCTATTATATACAAATTTTGTTTGACGTAATATCGTTCATTGCTTCATGCATTTTGTTGTCATTGAATACATCCATATGGTCTGCTTACTATTTAGTGTATACTAACTTTGTATTACCAATGTCATTATTTCATATTTATATTATGTTTTTAGTGGATATAATGGTACAACATCAATATTGTTTTTCAAATAAAGTTAAGAATATTTCAGTAAAACCGACAATAAAAATGTTGAACCTTGTCTTTTCTACCTTTTATTACAAAACATTAATAATAGTAAATTATATAAATAAATTTCAATTAGAGTTATGTCTGTAATATTTTAATTTAAAAAATCGTGCATTCGCGCGGGATCTTTAATTACTAGTATGCAATCAAGCTGATTGGGAATTTTTGGCAAAAAATTAAGTTAGTGTTTGCTTTTTGCTTTTTGCTGATTGAACTCACATGCAATCAAATTCATCTTTTTATTATTCTTCCTTAGAAGCTTCCATTCCATAATCATTTCCTCAATTTCAGCCTCACAACAACACTTTTGGTCTTCTAATCGTTCCAATCTCATTTTTTGTTCCGCAATTTCCAACTTCAAATCCTTAACTTCATTCATGGGATCGTCAACCATTTGAAATAGTTGTAACCACGCATTTCGTTTCCGGGTGATGAAACTTACATGTTAGAAACCTTCTACCTGAATTTCTTTCCGTCATAGAAGTTTTCAAAGAGGCAGAAATTCCACAACGACATTTGAGGAGCGGAGTTGTTGACGAAGAATGTGAGCTGCTACTGGACATTATTAATGCATAAAATTTTTAAAGGGGTTTTGTTTAAAGGTGAGAAATATGAAGGTAGGGAGAGAAATAGTGTTTGGTGGGTATTAAATAGAAAGGAGTTGATAGATAAATGGAGGGAAAATGAAAAGGAAAGGGAAATGAAATAGAGGGAAAACAAAATTGAATGTCAAACACAGTCGTGCCAGGCTTTTTAATTGCCGAAAATCATTTATGTGGACGGAATCCGGCCAAATTGTTGTGTTTGGACAAAAAATGGTTTTTAAAGATTGTGTTTGCTAATTAGTTTTTTTAAAGGTGGTGTTTGGAAGAAAAAGTTTTTTTAAAGGTGTAAACTCAATACTTTATGACTGTAACTTTAATACATTAAAGGTGTAACTATAGTCATTTTTTAGTGTAATTGTAGTCCTTTATGAGTGTAATTGTAGTACGGCCACCGTCAAACACAAGCACCATCTTTCACCACCAACCAATATCCACAAAAAAGGTAGATCTTGGAAAAAAAACCGAAAACAACATTACAAACTGAAAAAAAAAAAAAGCAGATCTGAAACCAAGAAGTGTAACTTTTAAAGTCATTTGTGTTACTTTAATAATCAAGGTGTGTTACTTTAATAGACGATATATGTAACTTTAATAAATAAAATGTGTAACTTTAATAAAGAATTTGTGTTACTTTAAAAAACAATATGTGTGACCAACTAACCCACAGACACACAAGGTAGATTTAGAAAATAACGAATCTGAAAATAAAATTTATATAAAAAAAAAACAGATCTAAAAAAACCCCAATAACAAGACGAGATTACGAAATTTAATAAAAAAATTATAAAGACCACTAATAAAAAAAACAGATTTGAAAAACCCCACTAACACCTTTTTTTTCAGATGTAAATATATATAAAAATAAAAATAACAACAACAACAACGACACACCTACCACGACATAAACCCCCCACCAACCTCCACCCCACCTCCCATGACAGCTCCCCACCCAGCCCCAACAACAACACAAACCCCCCACCAACCCCCACCCCAGCCTCAACCACGACCACCCACAATAAAACCAGATCTGGAAAAAGGAAAAAAAAAAGGAAAAAAAAAAAGAGAAGAAGGAGGTTGAGGAGATGCCGTAGAGGGAGGTGGAGGAGGCGCGTGAGAGGAGAGGAGGGAGGAGGAGGGCAACAGTGAGGGAAAGAGGCAAATCCGAAAAAAAGAAATAAAAAAAGGGGAAGGCGGTAGAGAGGGCGGTGGCTGGTGGCGATGGAGGAGTAGGAGGTGGCGTCTTGGGTGGCGGCGGATAATGTGGCCGAAGTTGGCGGCGTCGTGTTGGTGGTGGCTGGTGGAGGATGCGGAGGAGGAGGCGGAGGAGGAGGGAGTTATTTTTTTTAGATCTATTTTTTTTTTTGGTGGTTGGTTTGAATTTAGAGAGAAGGAGGAGTGTTTTTTTAGAGAGAAGGGGGAGTGTTTTTTAGAGAGAAGGATGAGGGTTTATGATGAATGAATTCTGTGAGGAGTGAGTTAGGGAGATGAATGTATTAGTGTTTTAACTAGTGTGGATGTGAGAGAAGTGCGTTAAACACCTTAGTAATGACAATTTTCCTCTTTCAATCTCATCCATCCATCTCCATCCATCTCCAATATCTCATCCATCTCATCTCATCCATTCATCACCAATATCCAATATCTCATCCATCCTCTTGTGAGTCCACCTTCTTTTTTGAGTCCATGAGCCCTTATCTTGGCCTTTGGATGAAGGGGATGGAGGGACAAGAATATAACAAGATGAATGGATAAGATTAGAAAAAAAAAAGAATGACAAGATGAAAACAAGATGGAGGGAAACGATTAGAACCAAAATGAGTGAATTCCACCTACACATCACCTTCCTTTATACTAGAATATAAATGTAAGACAAGTTTTTGTAATTTCAGCTTTTTATGAGTGTAACTTCAGTCATTACGAGTGTAACTTCAACCATTATTTTTGTAACTTCAAACTAAAATGTGATTTCGACTATACAAATATGAATTTATGTAACTTTAAGACAGGTTTATATGATTTAAGCCATTTTATGAGTGTAACTTTAGTCATTACGAATGTAACTTCAGCCCACATTTGTGTAACTTCAAACTAAAATGTGATTTCGACTATATAAATTTGAATTTATGTATTTTTAGTCTTTTTGTGAGTGTAATTTTTAGTCATTACGAATGTAATTTCAACACTCATTTGTATAACTTCAACTTTTATTTGTGTAACTTTAAACCAAAATGTATTTTCGACTATAAATTTTTTAATTTATTTAACTTTAAGAAACGTTTATGTGATTTTAGCTTTTTTATGAGTGTAATTTCAGTCATTACGAGTGTAACTTCAACCCTTATTTGTGTAACTTTAAACTAAAATGTGATTTGACTATATAAATTTGAATTTACGTAACTTTAAGACAAGTTTATATGATTCTATCCTTTTTATGAGTATAACTTCAATCATCACGAGTGTGACTTCAACCTTTAAAACAACTTTAATTTTTAATCATTTATAGTAAAGTGTTAACGAATATATTAATTTAAATTTTGTAACTTTAAGACATGTTTAAGTAACTTTAGCCATTTTAAGCGACTTTAGTCATTTATACTAAAATGTAATTGACCATAGTAATTTAAATTTATGTAGCTTTAAGGCATATTTAGGTAACTTTAATCCATACTAGTGTAACTTCAATCATTACTAATGTATTAGTGTAACTTGTAACACCCGTAATCTTAGCCGTCGTAATTTAATAATATTATATTAGTATTAGTTAGCTTAATTTTAGATTTAGATTAGAACTTAGCTTTTCGTGTCTAATCTAGCAAATCCGAGTCCATAATCGGACTCTACTCGGAATTTCGTGTGAGTAGGCCTTACGTTGCAATTTTGGGCCTATGAAACCCTTTAACCCACACAAAAGACCAACTCATACTCACATTTTTCCACTCAAAATCTCAGCACACTATTCACCATCTTCATCCTCTCAAAAACATAAAACTCTAACCTCCTTCACCATTATTGAACTCCAAAACCTTTCCACACAAATCTTACCATATTTCACTCAATTCTTACCCAAATTCATTAATTCTTGGCTAGTTCTTCTTGTTTTCTTCTTCTCTTTATATTAAGGTAATAAAAATCCCGTCTTTCTCACTTTCTTTTACTCATCTTTTTCTCAAGGTGAAATAATCATCTTTTTATATAAATTTGTAGGAGGAGACCTTCAAGATCCCGACAAGGACTACTACCTTGTGGAGGAAGAGCTAGAAGACGAGTGAAGACGAGTGAAGACGCAAAAAGGTAACGATGAAGGGTTACTCGATATCAATATGTTAATTATGTCTGCTTATATTTTACTAATCTTATGCTAAGTTATGTTTTTCTTGTTAATTATTTCTACTTATCATGTTTGAACTTGAGTTGAGCAATAAATGTCCCTTTGTTGGCTTTAATTGATCTTGTCTAATGATTGGTCATGTTTAGAATGCATTAAACGTGGTTTGTTATTGATTAATGTTGTTTGAATTAAATGGGTTTCAAAGGATTTAGAGTATTGGTTGTTGTTGAAGTAGGTTTTCGAGCATGTTGTCCCAGCCAGCCCACCGGCCGCCGGTCACCCCAACCGGCTGGGAACCACCTGATGTGAAATTGGACAATTTTGGTGTTTTTGGTGAAGTGTGAGTCCCAGCCGGCCGACCGGCCGCCGGTCTCCCCAAGCGGCTGGGCACCCCGTAAGTTTGGTTGATAGTTTATTTGACTGTGAGTGTCAGCCGGCCATCCGGCAGCCGATCTCACCAGCTGGGACTTCCCCTCTCCCCATTTTCGTCACTTTTCCAATTTTATCTATGACCCCAGCCGGGTAGCCGGCAGCCAGTCACACGCACCTGTTGGGAGTCCCCTATAAATTGGCATTGTTGTTAAGTGTTGTTGTGGTGCCAGCCGGGTACCCGCCAGCCGGTCCACCTGACCGGCTAGGAGTCCCTGTATTCTTTTTCTCCCTTTCCTTTCCACTTTTCTTCTCATGTAATAGTTTGTATGGTTTGTTTCTCTTATAAACTAACGTAATGACATTAAATATTCATGTTTAGATTATATAATATCTTGCATGTTTATATCTGATAAGGGTAAAGTCGCGTCACCTTAATCAAAGTAATCCTAATTCACAACTAACTAATAGTCAGCGGTAAGTAAGGTATCGAATCCACAGGGAGGCGGTAGTCTTCTAATCTGTTAAACTAGGTTCGTCTCTATAGTAACAATTTCGGGGTTCTTGATTTGTGTTTCTAAGCTAATAGCAAATAATAACAATAAAAAGGTGAAATCGATAAGATTAAAAAGTCTGGGGTCTTAGGTTCACTAGGATTATTATTCAGGAATAAGGGTGTAATCAACTGTCATGCAATAAAGTTATCTAAGGTCACAAGATCGGTCGATTCAATTATGCCCTTTAGATCTACAATTAACATGTGATCGCTATCATTAAACGAGTTCTATTCAATTATCGTAGCCTATCTTAATCTTAACCCGGTCGGTATTAATTCTAATTTGCAAGACTAGTTAATTAATCCTGGCCAGTAATCGAGCAGCTAGATTTAAAACGATAATCAAACGATAACCATGCAATTGCATTCAATTAATTAGTCTATCCCTTCTAACAATCCTAGATCCCCCTTCAACCCTAGATAAGAATTTAGCTACTCATAACGATATTAATAACAACGGTAATAAATAAAGTTAACATGATTAACAATAATCAAAGGATTAACAAAGAATAATTAAAGAACTAAAACGTAACTAATTGAATAACGAAAAAATATTAAAGAATACCGATTACAAGTTTGAACTAAAAACAATCGTCTTGAGGAATCAATCCAGTAGCAAAGCAAACAAAAGTTGAGTTTCTAATATAAAAGCATACCTAATTATGAAAGACGAGCTTTCCTTTTATAATAAAAATCTAATCAACTAGGTTAAACTAATTTAGGAAATCCGAAAGCCGTCAAATACTGTGTTGCTTGATCGAGCAAAGGTGTGTTGCTCGATCGAGCATCCTTCAGCCCGACTCGATCGAGCAGAGTGATCTTGCTCGATTAAGCATCCTTCATATGGCTCGTTTCTTCGTTTTTCTTCATTTCTTCTCCACCTCTCTCGACTCCCATGCCTAAACTTCTACGATCCGACTCTGCTATGCTCCATATCAACTTAAAAAGCTCCAAATGCATCCAATCTGCATTAAAACATAATAGAGGCGGCATAATCGATATTCTAGCTAAAATAGCATAGAAACAAGCAAGGAAAGACAATAAATCGGGTCATATGTATCTAAGGGAAGCATAAAATATGTAAATAAATAGTGATCATCAATATCACATGATTTGTGACGGTTTTTGGTATGTCCTCTCTTGAGTCGGTTTTACCTTATGTATTAATTTGAGCATTACTCGTTGAGTGCTTTGAACTCTCATTTCTTGGCTACACCCTTATCCTCGTTAGACTAGAATGTCGGAGCGATGGGGTGTATCCTTGATGCTTGTATGCATGTTTTAGTGGGGATATGACGACGTTGTTAGGAGGTGAACGCAATGCTTTGATCGACCCGACCGTCAAATGTTTTATCCTTACGAGGTGGTGTCATTGCATGTAGCGTACTTGCTTGACTTTGACTATAGATCTTTTTTTGCCTCTTTCGTGTGGTTTAGCCGAATTTGGAATAATCGACGTCCTTTGTGTTGATCGAGTCTTGGATGTGCCACGTCATACCACATGTCGAATCGGGAAACGTCTTATCCCGAAAATCTAGCCAGGTTTAGACTAGGACCGTATTATTATCCTCGTCCTACCGAGAGGATTAGAGTCTTGTGTGTGCGAAAAGTCTTATCGCACACAGTTCAGGGAAACGCCTTACCCCGTGGACATGTTTGTCTAGGTCATGAGTATACAAAACGCCTTATTGTATGCGGTATAGGGAAACGCCTTATCCCGTGGACTTACATTGACTTGTCTTGCTTTTGTACATGATGGTAGTGCGTGTCATTCACTGTGCGAGTTATGTTGCTATATTCGTATGTTTGGATGGTTGTTTATAAGTTTGGATAATATGTGAACATTGGGTTGGATTCTAGTATGAAATAGATGATTTAATTGGTTTGTATGTCGAGTTTCTACCTTATCAAGTATATGCCACTAACGGTGAGATGCAAGCCTTAGAGTGTATATAGTTGCGTAAGGGTTTCATTCCCGAGCCGGTTGATAACATGATGCTTATTGTTTGGTATTTCACATAATTATATCATTCTATCTTCAAATGTATGTTTGTACTTCACATGATTCACTTGTATATGCGTTTCTACATGTTTAATTGTCGTTTATGTATGTTTACTTGTGATACGGCTGGGAGAACCCGGAGTTACTCCCCACTGACTATGGCGTTCATATTTAATGAATGTACAGGTTATATGATTGGATCTTTACTTGCTTTTTGGGTTCGTGTGTGAGCTAGCGGGCGTTGGCCTTTGACGATTCACCCCTTGACGTTCTTAGCTAGTTCGCTAGACTTTATTTATGCTTTGACTACGTTTTGAGAGACTATGTTTCCTTGTAGTATTCTATACTTTGGTTTGTATTGATTTGACAATCCTCGTATTTTTCTCCTGGCATGTAAAAAGTTTCAAAAATCTCGTATTTTCTGCTATATAATTGCATGCTTGTCATGTTTTATTTCCGCTATCCCGAGGTTTGCCACAATTGGTATCAGAGCGTATGACGCTCCCGACGCACACACGTGAACCCTAAACCTAAATTATAACTTGACCTTGAAATAATGAATGAGAGATGGGTATAAATTAAGGACTTTACTTCGGAGTCTCTATGATTGTGCTAAGTATTAGGATTAACCTTGTTTCGTTTTGGTGTCTTATGAAGATAATTAGACCTTGACTTGTAGAGAATGTCATATTGGAGGCTCTCACTCAAGTCCTTAGGAATCAACAAGATGCGGCCCATGCTCATTTTAACCAAGCCCCTCCTCCTAGAGAAGACCATCACCAAGGAGGCTATGCTTAGGTGGCTAGTCAAATTGCTAGGAGCAAGACCAAGCCTTATGGTGGAGAACCGGACCAAGCATTTTCTTGTGACAGAGGCCGACAACCGGTGGTCGATTACTAGCCCTACCACTACTCTTAAAGTAAATTTCAATTGGGAATGGTTCAAGACTCTTGTTGAAGATCGATTCTACCCCAAAGAACTCAAACAACAAAGGCTCAAAGAGTTCATCGATTTCAAACAAGGTGACTTGTTGGTTCAGGATTAACAATAATGAAAGGATTAACAAAGAATAATTAAAGAACTAAAACGTAACTAATTGAATAACGAAGAAAGATTAAAGAATACCGATTACAAGTTTGAACTAAAAACAATCGTCTTGAGGAATCAATCCAGTAGCAAAGCAAACAAAAGTTGAGTTTCTAATATAAAAGCATACCTAATTATGAAAGACGAGCTTTCCTTTTATAATAAAAATCTAATTAACTAGGTTAAACTAATTTAGGAAATCCGAAAGCCGTCAAATACTGGGTTGCTCGATCGAGCAATGTATGTTGCTCGATCGAGCATCCTTCAGCCCGACTCGATCGAGCACAGTGATCTTGATCGATCGAGCATCCTTCATATGGCTCGTTTCTTTGTTTTTCTTCATTTCTTCTCCACTTCTCTCGACTTCCGAGCCTAACCTTCTACGATCCGACTCCGCTATGCTCCATATCAACTCAAAAAGCTCCAAATGCATCCAATATGCATTAAAACATAATAGAGGCGGTAGAATCGATATTCTAGCTAAAATAGCATAGAAACAAGCAAGGAAAGACAATAAATCGAGTCTTATATATCTAAGGGAAGCATAAAATATGTAAATAAATAGTGATCATCAAACTCCCCCAAACCAATCCTTTGCTTGTCCGTAAGCAAAGCACTCAACACTATACAAGGACAAACATACAAATGGTGAATGAAAATTTCAAAGCTAATGTTAATGCACATACAAATCCCAAGCTATCCATATCTATAACAAAGTAATGACCAATTTGTACCAATAAAACAAATTTAAAGGCACGGGAAAGTAGAAAACGCAACTCATGTTCCAAGATTTTACAAGATACCGTAGTATAGACAAAAACCAAATACCTTTCAATTTTGTAAGGCTCAATTTGTCGGATTCTCGCGGATTCACTTATGCACTTATAAGTTTATGTAAGGGTGAGTTTTGTAAAGATAGAAAGAAATACAAACACTCACTCAACTTATGAAACATGCATGCATTCTAATGTTATAGTAATTTCCCCAACTAATAAGCATTCGTTATAAAGTACATGAATCAAGACAATAAGGGAGGCTAATGGGTGAAGGTATAGAAGTGGATTGTGCCAAGGCACGTATGGGAATGTGGGGCTAAGACCGGTAGTCGCAGCGACACTTACCAAAACAAATCTACAAGACTATCACAAACCAACACCCGACTAGGGAAATCATCTTAAACTTTGACAACAAAAGAGAGATATCAATATTACTCTCTAAATATGCATTAGACTCTAGTATATTCCATTTCATTATCCCTTGAACAATGAAGCAACATATATTTTTTCCTTTTTTCTTTTTTTTTTCTTTTCTTCTTTCTTTTTTCATCATATCTTTTGCTTCATAACATTTCTCAACAAAGGGAATAAATGACACAACTGCCAACATACTTGCTACACCCATTTGATATTCTTTTTTAAATCCCGACCCAACCATAGTACACAAGTAGACAAGAAAAAGCATGCAACTGCGACTGTCATGACAAGGTAGGCAAGTTCTAGGAATGTAGCTATTAGATGAGTTATAAAACAGGCTACAAATGTTCAAATAGGCTAAACAAAAGGTAATGTAAGGCTTATTTGAACGGTAAGAACCGCCTTTCCTCATGCACTTATCAAACGAACGCGTATAGTATCAAGAAACGAATGTCACACTTATGCAATTTGATGTTACATATTCCACAAGGAGTACCACACCCATAAACCTAAAGACATTGAGACCAGTTTATTGATGTTCCTGGCCTAGGAAGATCTATAGACCTCAGAATTTTAAGTGGTTTACCAACTAAAATGGCCAAATCTAATTAGCATAAAGTATGTCAAAAACGGTCAAGACTTGTTCTAAGAGCTTTGTTTTCAAAAGTAGTAAGTCAAAACAATGTACATGGACAACTTATTTGGGATTCAAATGAAGAAACAATGCAAATTATCATCATTGTTATCCAACTTCACCAAGACTCGACCTAATAAAATAAAAACATGTTTTTGGATTTTGTAAATTTTTCAATTTTTATGGTTTTTGATTTTTTTTCACACAACGGAAATAAACACAGAACATAAATAAATACTCTCCCCAAAACCTAAATGTCACAGTGTCCTCAGTGTGACGCTAACAGCACATCAATCACACAACAACCAACAACAACAACCTAAAGGACACAACTAAAAAGGGAAAGGGGAAATAACTAAAAGAAAAGACAATAAAAGAAAGTACAAGGATAGATAATACTAGCTGTATAGACATAGCCTCCCCAAAACCTGCTGCAAAATGGGGGGCGTAGTGACCAGCTGTCACTACGGCTCATCAGTCGGGTTCAAGTTCAGGTTTCGTTACCTCGGTAACCTTAAGGGGGTAACCTAAGCTATACACCTTTTGTAACTTGCATTCCTCTCCTGTCAGCAGGTTTTCCATCTCAACTACTTCCTTACTCCGTGAGCTTCCAGCTCCAACAGTGTTGGAAATTAAGGCGATCTTCAGAGGAACCCTAATTAAACACAAAGAGAGACAGTCATCAACAGTCAAATCCAGAATATCGACCCTATGACATGTCTCTTCTAGCATGGGGTGTTTCATTGCATTATCTAAGTTAAAAGTAATAGTGTCATCCCCCAGTGTTAATGTAAGTCTTCCATTCTTAACATTTTATCCTCCCCCGCAGTATGGAGGAATGGTCGTCCTAAGATGATAGGAATTTGGGTGTCCTTAGTCATATCTAATACGACGAAGTCAACTGGTATGAAAAATTTCCCCACTCTAACCGGTACGTCTTTTAAAATTCCCAAAGGGTGTTTAATAGAGCGGTCGGCCATTTGTAAGGTCATGGTTATAACAGTAAGTTGACCCATATTTAGCTTTTTACATATAGAAAATGGCATTACACTAACAATAGCCCCTAAATCACAAAGGGCTTTATCAATAGCTAAACATCCTATATTACAAGGAATAGAAAAACTCCCTGGATCCTTTAGCTTATGTGGTGATCGGGATTGTAACACATCACTGCATTCCTCAGTAAATGCAACCTTCTCCACTTCATTAAAGGACCGCATCCTTGTCAATATGTCCTTCAGAAATTTTGCATAAGCCGGCACTTGAGTGATTAACTCAGTAAATGGTATACTCACTTGCAAATTCTTGACTACCTCCATAAACCTTCCAAAGTGTTTATCGAGATTGGATTTATGTTGGCGGTGAGGAAAAGAAAGTGTAATTGCGATGAGCTCGGCTTCTTTTGCTTTTGTAGATGAAGGAGAGGACTTGTCAGTCTTATTAGGGGTTGCTCGATCCAGCAAGGGAGTTGCTCGATCGAGCCTGGGAGTTGCTCGATCGAGTTTGTCAAAACAGGAACTTTCAGGAACTCCTCGAGCAGATTTTTCGGATTTTTCCTGGGTTGCTCGATCGAGCAAAGGGAGGTTGCTCGATCGAGCATCCTCTTTTTCAGGCAATTTTTCACTGTTTTCCGAATCTTGACGAGTAACTTCCATACTTTCATCGTTATCATCCCCTATCATTTACGGGCCTTTGTAATGAGTCCCACTCCTCAAAGTAATAGCATTGGCTTGTTCATGTGGAGGGTGTCCCTGAGGAGGAAGATTACCCGGTTGTTTGTGTGGATTTTGAATTGCCAATTGGGCAATTTGAGTATCAACTATCTTGTTATGTGCGAGCAATTGAGAAATCTAAGCATATTGCTTTTGTTGTATCATGAGACTTTGTTGCAACATGGCTTTCAATTCCGCCATATCATTACTTGGAGGTGGTGGAGGTGGCGTTTGTTGAAAGTTTTGGCATCCATGATTTGGACGGTTATAATTGCCTTGAGAATTTCGATTTTGAGGAATCACATAAGAGGAACCTTGTTGCTGAGGTGGTGGCGGGGTAGGATTAAGAACGTTCTGACTTCGGTAGGAGAAATTGGGATGCTCTCTCGTCCTTTCATTATAAAAGTTAGAGTACGGTGTACCTTGCTTAAAGGACCGAAAAACAAGTACTTGTTCAACCGTACTCATACAGTCTACCGCATTATGCCCCATGGTACCACATCTTTCACAGGTTGGCTCTTGTTGAACCATGGCATGGACCGTTTGTTTATCCAGAGATTTGGAAGTTTGTAATTCGACAATTTTAGAAGTTAATGCCTCCAACTGAGCTGCAAAGGCATTGTCCGAACCTCCTCGCCTCGCATTACCTCTGGGATTGCCATACTCAGCAGTGTGAGTAGCTATCTCATCAATCAACTTCTGGGCATTAACATCGGTAGTGTTATTTTGGAATCTTCCATTGGTAGCAGAATCTAGCAATGCTCTCTGATCATCATATAACCCGTTGTAAAACTGGTTGCGTATGAACCAAGTATCAAAACCATGATGTGGAACAGATTTGACAGGTTTCTTGAAGCGAACCCATGCCTCATTAAAGTTCTTAGCGGGACTTTGTTTGAAGCTTGAGATTTGACTTCGGATGGTGTTAGTTTTCTGTGGCGGGAAGTATCTTTTGTAAAATGCAAGAGCCAGAGAATTCCAATCAGTGATGCTAAGTGCATCCACATCTAACTCACCCAACCAATCTTCTGCCCCGTCTCGTAGTGAAAAGGGGAATAATACCAACTTGATTTGATCTTGCGTTACCCCACCCTTTAAAGGAATAGAGCAACAATAGTTGGTGAATTTTTCCATATGCTTCGCAGGATCCTCAGTGGGGCTTCCTCCAAACATGTTTCGCTCCACCAAAGAGATATAAGTTGGACGAATCTCAATGGTGCCATTACCCGTAGTAGGGATTTTGAATCCCTTGCGAATAGATGCAACGGTAGGCTCCGAATGGCTGGCTAAAGTAGGCATGGTTATGGTGGTGGCATAAATATGTGTATCCTCTTCTAAGGATGGTTTTTCTGTGACAAATTTGGCGTAAACTGGGTCAAGCGTACTCAAATCTTCCGCTTCTTGAATTTCCTTCCAAAAGTTTCGTCTAACTCGGAGAGTCCTCTCTGGTTCGGAATCGTAGGGTACGAGATCGGACCTGGAACACCTGAGCATAAACGAACACTAAAGAAAAGGATAAGAACAGTCTCAAGGAACTTAGATTCCCTGAGACGAAGAAAAAGACAAACTAAGTAGAAACAAACAGAAAATTGTTGCCTCCCCGGCAACGACGCCAAATTTGATAACGGTAAAGTCGCGTCACCTTAATCAAAGTAATCCTAATTCACAACTAACTAATAGTCAGCGGTGGAAGTCCACAGAAAAATTATTGCTAATTGTCCAAATCAAAAAAAGAGGATTCCCTGGGAACCAACCATCTCTTCCAAAGCAAGCGTCTATTCCAGAGGAAGTTCCGTTTATGGTATCGAATCCACAGGGAGGCGGTAATATTCTAATCTGTTAAACTAGGTTCGTCTTTATAGTAATAATTTCGGGGTTTTTGATTTGTGTTTCTCAGCTAATAGCAAATAATAACAATAAAAAGGTGAAATCAATAAGATTAAAAAGTCTAGGGTCTCAGGTTCACTAGGATTATTATTCAGCGATAAGGGTGTAATCAACTGTCATGCAATAAAGTTATCTAAGGTCACAAGATCGGTCGATTCAATTATGCCCTTTTGATCTACAATTAACATGTGATCGCTATCATTAAACGAGTTCTATACAATTATCGTAGCCTATCTTAGTCTTAACCCGGTCGGTGTTAATCCTAATTTGCGAACCTAGTTAATTAATCCTGGCCAGTAATCAAGCAACTAGATTTACAACGATAATCAAACAATAACCATGCAATTGCAGTTCAATTAATTAGTCTATCCCTTGTAACAAACCTAGATCCCCCTTCAACCCTAAATAAGAATTTAGCTACTCATAATGATATTAATAACAACGGTAATAAATAAACTAAACATGATTAACAATAATGAAAGGATTAACAAAGAATAATTAAAGAACTAAAACGTAACTAACTGAATAACGAAAAAAGATTAAAGAATACCGATTACAAGTTTGAACTAAAAACAATCTTCTTTAGGAATCAATCTAGTAGCAAAGCAAACAAAAGTTGAGTTTCTAATATAAAAGCATACCTAATTATGAAAGACGAGCTTTCCTTTTATAATAAAAATCTAATTAACTAGGTTAAACTAATTTAGGAAATCCGAAAGCCGTCAAATACTGGGTTGCTCGATCGAGCATCCTTGAGCCCGACTCGATCGAGCATCCTGCTCGATCGAGCAGAGTGATCGTGCTCGATCGAGCATCCTTCATATGGCTCGTTTCTTCGTTTTTATTCATTTCTTCTCCACCTCTTTCGAATCCCGTGCCTAACCTTCTACGATCCGGCTCCGCTATGCTCCATATCAACTCAAAAAGATCCAAATGCATCCAATCTGCATTAAAACATAATAAAGGCGGCAGAATTGATATTCTAGTTAAAATAGCATAGGAACAAGCAAGGAAAGACAATAAATCGAGTCTTATCTATCTAAGGAAAGCATAAAATATGTAAATAAATACTGATCATCAATATCACATGATTTGTGACGGTTTTTGGTATGTCCTCTCTTGAGTCGGTTTTACCTTATGTATTGATTTGAGCACTCCACGTTGAGTGCTTTGAACTCTTATTTCCCGTCTACACCTTTATCCTCGTTAAACTGGAATGTCGGAGCGATGGGGTGTATCCTTGATGCTTGTATGCATGTTTTAGAGGGGATATGACGACGTTGTTAGGTGGTCAACGCAATGCGTTGATCGACAAGACCGTCAAATGTTTTATCCTTGCGAGGTGGTGTCATTGCATGTAGCGTACTTGCTTGACTTTGACTATAGATCTCTTTCCGCCTCTTTCGTGTGGTTTAGCCGAATTTGGGGTACTCGACATCCTTTGTGTTGATCGAGTCTTGGATGTGGCACGTCATACCACATCTTGAATCGCGAAACGTCTTATCCCGAGAGTCTAGCCAGGTTTAGACTAGGACCGTATTATTATCGTCGTTCTACCAAGAGGATTAGAGTCTTGTGTGTGTGAAACGTCTTATCGCACACAGTTCAGGGAAACGCCTTACCCCGTGGACATGTTTGTCTAGGTCATGAGTATACAAAACGCCTTATCGTATGCGGTTCAGGGAAACGCCTTATCCCGTGGACTTACATTGACTTGTCTTGCTTTTGTACATGATGCTAGTGCGTGTCATTTACTGTGAGAGTTATGTTGCTATATTCTTATGTTTGGATCGTTGTTTATAAGTTTGGATCATATGTGAACATTGGGTTGGATTCTTGTATGAAATAGATGATTTAATTGGTTTGTATGTCGACTCGCTACCTTATCAAGTATATGCCACTAACGGTGAGATGCAAGCCCTAGTGTGTATATAGTTTCCTAAGGGTGTCATTCCCGAGTCGATTGATAACATGATGCTTATTGTTTGGTATTTCACATACTTATATCATGCTATCTTGAAATGTATGTTTGTACTTCACATGATTCACTTGTATATGCGTTTCTACATGTTTAATTGTCGTTTATATATGTTTACTTGTGATAAGGCTGGGAGAACCCGGAGTTACTCCACACTCACTGTGGCGTTCATATTTTATGAATGTACAGGTTGCATGGTTGGATCTTTACTTGCTTTTTGTGTTCGTGTGTGACCTAGCGGGCGTTGGCCTTTGACGATTTACCCCATGACGTTTTTAGCTAGTTCGCTAGACTTTATTTATGCTTTGACTACGTTTTGAGAGACTATGTCTCCTTGTAGTATTCTATACTTTGGTTTGTATTTATTTGACACTTCTCGTATTTTCCTCTTGGCATGTAAAAAGCTTCAAAAAAACTCGTATTTTTCGCTATATAGTTTTATGCTTGTTATGTAACACCCCAGATTTTATAATAACGAGTAATTTACTAAAGTCGTGAATTTTATAAATTCGTCTTTTAATTTTATTGGTTAAAATATTTTAAGTCGATAATTTATGATTTCGTGGCTGTAAATTAATGTTAAATAGAATTTAGTTTAGTTGCGTAGAAACCGTCACATTTGAGTCCGTTATGAGTTCATAATCAGATTCTACGTGAAAATCCAAGTGAGTTGACCCAATATGAAATTTGGGTATTCTATTATATATCTTCTCAAAACAAACCCACCAAAACCTCTTCCTTCCTCCTTAGATTTTTAGCACATTTCTCCTCCTTCTCCTTCTTCTTTCTCAACACAAAACACCATTAAAACTCTATAACTCTATAATCTTAAGACGGATGTCATTTCTCCGTATCTCAACGAAACTCAACGATTTTTACGTTAATCTTCTCCTCTCATCAACCTCTTCATTTTCATACCATAAAATATCCATTTCTTCCAACTTTTTATAAAACCCATTTTTCTAGATTTAAACTTGACGGACATAACTTCTTCGTTTCTTAACGTAATTCAATTCCGTTTAATGTTTCGGAATTGTCTCACCATCCTCTTTCTTTCTAGGTAATAAAATATTGAACCTTTTAACGTTGTTTTAAGACCGTCTTTCACCATATTTCGGTTTTGAGTTCTTGTCGCTTTATTTATCGGAAAAAGTTGTATTTTGAAGATTTTGGGTGAAGGAGTTCATGTGGGTTGATGGTTAGCTTGGGAATCAAAGATTTTAAGTGCTAATCGAGTTAACGGTGATGGGTTACGATTATTATGTGTTTTACATACTAGAATAGTATTTGTCTTGAAAAGATGAATTCTTTGTGTTAATTTCATATGGATATGTGTTCACCACTCTTTTCCATGTTTAATTCATCTCATATGCTAATCTTATGCTAAGTCATGTTAATGAGGTTGGATTTACTCATTTATTATGATTAGACTTGTGTTTAGTAATAAATGATGGTAGGAATGATTAGGTAGTAATGGAAATCGAATGTTATTGTTGTTGGGACGTTTTCGCGAGCTTTGTTCCCCAGCCGACCCACCGGCCGCCGCCTCCCCAACTGGCTGGGAGCCCCATGTTTTGAAATTGGTTGGTTTTGATGATTCTGGAGTATTATGTGTCCCAGCCGGGTACCCGGCCGTCGCCCCCTGACCGGCTGGGAACACCTTGTATGTTGTTGATATTTTTTGTTGTTGTGCGTGCCCCAGCCGGCCGCTGCCCAACCGGCCGGAAACACCTTCCCTCTTTCCTTTGTTGTTTTTGCGATTGACCCACGACCCAGCCGGGTGGCCGGCTGCCGGTCACCACCACCGGCTGGGAGTCCCTGCCCACATTTGTTGTTATTTTGGTTTGGTCGGTGGTGCCAGCTGGGTGGCCGGCCGCCGGTCACCTAGGCCGGGGGGCCGGCCGCCGGTCACCTAGGCCGGGGGGCCGGCCGCCGGTCACCTAGGCCGGGGGGCCGGCCGCCGGTCACCTAGGCCGGCTGCCACCCCATGTTTCCTCTTTTGTTTCTTTCTCTCATTTGTTCTTAATTGAGACGGTTTATATTATTCGTTTAGCTTATAAGCCAATGTTATGACATTAAATATGCATGTTTAGAATATATAATATCTTACATGCTTTTATCAGATGTTTGGTGACGATTTCTGATGTTTGGTGACGATGTTTGGTATGTCTCCTCTTTGAGTCGGTTTTGCCTTATGTATTGATTTGAGCACTACTTGTTGAGTGCTTTGAACTCTCATTTCCCCGCTACACCTCCATGCTTCTTAGACTGGAATGTCGGAGCGAGGGGGGTGTATCCTTGATGCTTGAATGCATTTGTTAGTGGGGATATGACGACGTTGATGGGAGGCGAATGCAATGCGTTGATCGACCCGGCCGTCAAATATTGTATCCTTGCGAGGTGGTGTCGTTTCATGTAGCGTACTTGCTTGTCTATGATTCTTGTGCTCTTTCCGCCTATTTCGTGTGGTTTAGCCGAATTTGGGGTACTCGACGTCCTTTGTGTTGATCGAGTCTTGAATGCGAAATGTTTATCGCATGTCGAATCGGAACATGTTTATTCCGAGAGTCTGGCATGGTTTAGACTAGTACCGTATTATTATCATCGTTTTACCGGGAGGAAATGAGTCTTTCATATACGAAATGTTTATCGTGTATGGTTCAGGTAAATGTTTATCCCGTAGACTTGTTTTGATCATACTTGCTATGTACATGATGCTAGTGCGTGTCATTAACCGTGAGACTGTATGTTTGATTACTTGTAACCGTTAAATGCCTTGAATTGGTTTGTATGTTGAATCCCTACCTTTTCAAGTATATGTCACTAATGGTGAGATGCAAGCCCTTAGTGTTGTATATGGTTGCCAAGGGGAGTCTTCCCCGAGTCTTGTATTGCATGATGATGATGGATGATGGTTTCCTTTACTCGTATATTGTTATTATCATAATGTTATTCTCAAATCCGGCATGATATATATGTTTGCATGATGACACATGATTATATGCTTATTTATGTGCGTTTTGATGTGATATGGATGGGAGAACCCTGAGTTACTCCCCACTGACTGTGGCATTCATTTTTAATGAATGAACAGGTTGTAAGTTGGTTTTTGCATGGGGTTGTGGCGAGTGAGTTAGCGAGCGTTGTTCTTACAGCGATTCACCCTTAGCGTGTAGTTTATATTAGTTTATAATATTAATTGTGTTTTATCAAGGGATCGGTGTCCCTTTTATTTATTGATGATCCAATTTGTATAAACGATTTATTAAATTAAGTTTTTGGTTTTATAATATAGTGACATTCGCGGTTTTTCTTTTTGAGTTTTTAAAATCTCGTATTTTTCCGCTGCAAATCTATGTGTTTACTTTACTGCGAAATCACAGGGTGTCACATGTTATGTTTTATTTCCGCTATCGCGAGGGTTGTCACATAACTTCAGTACTAAATAGTGTAACTTCAATCCAAAATAGAGTAACTTCAATCCTTACTACACCATCAACCACCACCCTTGTCTCCACCAACCACCGCCTAAAAAAAACAAAGTAAAATTTTACCTGAAATAATAAAAAAAAAGATCTAGAAAGTAAAAAATAATATAATACAACCATTTAGTTAATAATAATTGTGTAATTTCAACCATCAACAAACAAAAAAAAATGTATCATGACGGAAAAAAAAGACGAGAACTAAAGGAAAAATAAAGTAGATCTACAAAAAAATATTTATATAAAATAAAGTGGAGGTCTTTTTTTTTCCTTTTTTTCTGGTGGTTCTGACTTGTGGTGGTAGTATTGGTTCTTTTTTGTAGATCTAGGTGGGGGTCGGTCGGTGCAGGGGGGTGGCAGGGATGCGGAGGGTGGC
The DNA here is from genome assembly GCA_022085475.1 of Heliosperma pusillum. Classification (NCBI taxonomy): domain Eukaryota; kingdom Viridiplantae; phylum Streptophyta; class Magnoliopsida; order Caryophyllales; family Caryophyllaceae; genus Heliosperma; species Heliosperma pusillum. Next base: position 26,422 of record JAIUZE010066866.1, read on the forward strand.
AGGGGGTCGTTGGCGCGGGGTTGGTAGCGGAAAGTAGGGTCGTCGGTGTTATGGTGGGGGGTAGCAGTTGGTGGAAGGATGCGTGGGGGTGGCGCGAAAAAGAGGGAGTGGAGGTGGTTGTCGCTGGTGGTATCCGGTGGTGGAGGGAGCGGCAGGAGGCGGTGAAGGTGATTTTTTGTATTGTTTTTTAGATCTAGTTTATTTTTTGTGTTTGGTGTGTTGGAGCGGTGGTTTTTGTGCAATGGTGATGGTTGTTATATTTAATTGGTGGCGGTAGGTGGCAGGGGACGGAAGGAGCCGGTGGTGGCAGGTGGCAGGGGACAGGGAGGTCGGCGTCGGCGGGTGTGGGGGAGGCTGACTGGTGCGAGGAAGGGCCAGCAGAGGCTGGAGCGGGGAAGGTCAACGGTGGAGGAAAGGTGGGGTGGTGGTTGGTGTTGGTGAATGAGGAAGAGAGTAGAGTATTTTTTTTGGGGTTTTATTTTGAGAGGTATGATGAGAGATAAGGGAGGTAGAGGGATAATGGAAAATGTGAGAATGAGAGAATTGAAGTGCTGAAAGGGTATATGTATTAGGGTTTAATAAAGAATGGATTGGGTGTGTCTCACAATATTGTCCCTCCATTTTGTTTTAATCTTAGTACTTCATCCTCTTAATCCAAGGGCTTGGATGAGGAGTAATGGACTCAAAAGTTGAAGGTGGACTTACATATATATAGAAATTGCTTCCGGTGAGTCCACATATTTTAGGCGAGTACATCCCTTGAATAAGGACCATTAGATCTTATAAGAATCAAGGGCTGAGATTTAACTATAGATCAATTATATAAACCTAGAAGTCAATCTAACCTCCCATAATTCATTACCACTTTCTCTATCTTCTTTCCTTTCTCTCCTTCAAATAAATTTGCTCTCCAGCTGTTGTTATATCTCATATACACAATCTCCCCAAATACTTTAAACCTAAGTATCCAGCAACTCATGTTCAATTAATCTTATCAATTTTATCGATTTAAGGAAAACACGATTTTCTTCATTCAATCAATTCAATTAAATCATGAATCTAGCAATTCAGGATTGCAAATTTTTAATGGTTTCAATGATTTTTAACATCATAAACAAACTCCGATTTCAAACCGTCAATTAAGATCGCATATTTTCGTCGCATATCTTCAATCGATTTTCAGGTTTGTTCTAAAAATTCTTAATCAATTACAGCAATTTTATTTTGTTTTTTAATTTTGAATTTCTATTATTGATTTTCAACTTAGAGTTTATCTGTACTGTTGATTTTCATGAGATGATGCGCGATTGTATGAATTATTTCGCCTTATAACATCAATTTTATATTATTTACGGTCTATTATACATGTTCGTAGTGTTTGTCAAAAAAATTGGGTTGCTTGTATCATTGTTTTTTCATACCTCGAATTGTTTCATCAAAATTAGCGCAATTAACTATGTGCATTAAATAAGCTTTCGTAAAATACCCTAGTCATTTTCCAGGATTAATAGGAGGACAAGACCTTTACTGTTATTCATTTCATTTAAAAGTTCGAATAGTTCATTTAAAAGCTATTAGCTCAAATGGGAGATCGATGTGCAAATCTTGCACATAGGTATGGGTTCAAATCCCATATAGCCTATTTATTTAAAGATCGTATTGTAAACCTTTTAAACGGTCATATAACCTAATATGACCAATTCTGTGATCTCAACCACTTTGTTAGTTTAGTTTATTAGAGAATGTTATGCATTCCTCTCTTTTTACTCATTGTAACGGTGGTACTGTAACGTCATTTACTCATTAAAGTAAAAATGCTACAGTAACAATGTATTATTAATAATATTACTGTAACATGGTTACTGGTTACTCTAACATAATTGATTCATCAAAGTAACACGAAAACAATATTAAAAGTTCTAATTCTAATTCATTTAATTAACAAAAGGAAACTGAATACATATCTGTTCATGTGCTTCTGATATGCTAAAATGTTTGCCAACAACACATCACAATAATGTGAAAGTTTACAATGAGTATACATCATAATTACGCATCAAAATCTGACAACAATGTTAACTAGCATTTCAACTTCAATAAAGGTGCCTCTTCATGCTTATCGTCATGACTGATTAGCCAGTGTCGTGCTTTATTTTGTATATATAGTCTCTTTGCGCGCCTTTCTTTTGTGTTGCTGGATTTCTCAAACCTTCGTCGGCAAATTTTCTGACATTCAAAACAAATCATTCCACCATTAATAACTAAACATATGCAGAAGGTGTGGTCCATCATTAGTAATAAATTTATAGTAACGATATTACAGTAACAATATGACAGTGACATCATTTGTGAGTTTATTACAATGTTATGCAATCAAATTTAATTGGAAAAAACACATAACATCAAATATACAATGTTTTAACAGTCTTTTAAGTTCATCTTTATCATAAAGTAATAGTGTTACAGTAACACTATTACAGTAACATGTTTCGAGTACGGGTATGAATTTCACGAAAACCCCAATTTTTACGAATACAAGTACATGTATGAATTTCACAATGCTATAACACTAATTTTTTTCTTACAAGCACTATGAATACATACAGCCGACTACAAACAACAAAATAATATTATAACATGATAACCAATCAACAATTAGCAGTTTGAACGAAACATTAACCCTAACTTTTTGTTGAAAACGAATAGCAAAATTAAAAAGAAACTAAAACTTAAAAAAACACGAAATTAATTAACAATTTCGTTATATCATTCAAAATCAACAATAACAACAAGCAGATTTAATTTCGAATTATATGATAACTTCAATCACAATAATAAAAAAGAATCTAACTAAATCGAATAAAGATAATCAATTTATACCTCTTCTTTATGTTTGAAACGGAAGTAATAGATTCAAAAATGAACAACCTGAATATCTTGAGTTGATTTTTGGAATATTCCACTGAACATTTCGATTGATTTTGTTTTGTTTTGTTTTTGTAAGGAGAAGAGGTTGAGTAGAGTTATGAACATTCATGATTTTTTGTCAGTTAGGTAAGAAAAAGGAGATGGAGTTTTTAGAGAGAGAAAACTTATGATGACAATGAGATGCACATGAACGACGGCTACCTTTAATTTTCTTAATAAGTTATTTGGGGGGATGTGGCTCAACGAGAGCTGTTGGATCTTGTTGACCCAATGGTCCTTATTAATAGGACCGTACTCACCTAAGAGGTAGACTCACCGGATGCTCACTCTATATATCTTTGTAGTATATATTTATATATCCTTGTAATATATAAATATATATACATAGAGTCAGGTTCAGGTAACTCCTTAATTTTTTGTGAGTTCATAAGTCCTCATCTACACCATTAGATCTTATAAGAAATGGATGGATGAGATTAGAAGCATTAACTCACACACCTATTACTAATTAATGGTAATTCAAATTTTGAAATTTTAGAACAAGTTTTTATAACTTTATTACAAAATTTGGTAACTTTAGTGTTTTACGAATATAACTTTCACATTTAAGATACAAATTTATTTATTTATGAGTGTAGCTTCAGCCTTTACTGGTGTAAATTTAAGCTAATATACTTCATTTTTAATATTAACTTGAATTTATGTAATTTTAAGAAATAATTTATGTTACCTTAATCATTTACGAGTGTAATTTTATTGTTTTGCGAATGTAACTTTAGTATTTTAAGACCGTTTTGTATATAAAACTTTAAAATTATGTAATATTATATGATTTTGAATATATTGATTTGAATTTATACAAATTCTATGTAACTTTTGTCCAATTTTATGAAAATTTAATAAATTTTATGTAACATTAGTCCAATTTTATATAATTTTAGTGAAAGTTTTAGGTAAATTTAGTCCAAATTTTATGTAACTTTAGTCAAATTTTATGTAACTTTAGTCAAATTTTACGTAACTTTAGTCATATTTTATATAACTTTAGTCAAATACTATGTCACTTTAGTCAAATATTATGCCACTTTAGTCCTAACTTCCAACCGCAACCAATAACACCTCCACGTCATGTGACACCCCGCGATTTTGCAATAAAGTAAACACATAGTTTGCAGCGGAAAACACGAGATTTTTGAAAACTTTAAAAGCAAAACCGCGAATGTCACTATATTATAAAACCAAAACTTAGTTTAATAAATCGTTTATACAAATTGTAACTTTAATAAATACAAGGGACACCGATCCCTTGATAAATACACAATTAAGATAATCAACTAATATAAACTACAACGCTAAGGTGAATCGTTGTAAGTACAACGCTCGCTCGCTCGCTCGTCAAAACCCCATGCAACACCAACCTACATGTTCATTCATGAAACATAAATGCCACAGTCAGTGGGGAGTAACTCGAGGTTCTCCCCGTTCTCCCCGCCATATCACATCAAAACGCATATAAGCAAGCATAAAATCATATATCATTAATGCATACATATATATTATGTGAAGTATAAGTAGAACATTTCATAATAACAATACATAGGCCTATAAACCATCATTCATATCATTAACACGCGACATCTACTCGGGGAAGACTCCCCTTGGCAACTACATGGATCACCGTTGGCTTGCATCTCACCATTAATGACCATATGCTTGAGTAGGTTAGGGACTCCACAAACAAACCAATCATAGGCATTCAACAATTCAAGTATACAATCCGTCATATGATCAAACATACTCTCACGGTAGATGTAACGCACTAGCATCTGCACTATGCAAGACAAGAGAACTCTAGACTCTAATCCTCTCAGTAGGACTACGATAATAATACGGTCCTAGTCTAAATCTGGCCAAACTCTCGGGACAGGGAGTGTACCTGATTCGACATGTGGCTAGGCGTGCATATATCCAAGACTTGGTCAACAACATAGAAGCCGAGTACCCCAAATCTGGCAGAGGCGGACAAAGAATAAGTATACCAATCTTGGCGGGGCGGCCAACAAGAAAGGTTGACACAATAACGAGTACTCATATCGATGAGGCGTCATCACATTAACGAGTACTCATATCAATGAGGCGTCGTCACATTCATGATTAGTCATATCAATGAGGCGTCGTGAAAATGGTCAAGCAAGTAAGCTACATGCAAATAACACCACCTCGCAAGGATACAACATTTGACGGTCGACACGACCAACGCATTGTGTCCGCCTCCCAAAAACATCGTCATATCCCCACTAACAACAATAGAATGTACCTCTATCACTCCAACATAAAGTATAACGAATATAACGGTACAAACGGGAAATGAGAGCTCAATATCATCCAACAAACAAGACTCAACGGACTACTCAAGATATACATGACTCAAATGATCTAAACATCCAAAACCATCACTAAACATGTGAATAAGGCATAAGATAAACGTATCAATGATAAACAAGAGTCAATACATGTTACATAAGTATTAGACCAAGTTTAAGAAGCATAATCAATAAGAAACATAAAGCCCTTATCAAAACAACAAGTTTGGAAACCAACTAAAACAAGGGTCAACTTTAAATGTCCATAAGTAGAGTTATTTACATTCAATTTCAAAAATTTCAAGTGTAGGTGATATCTTATCCTTTTAAGATTCCAAAGGTAGGTTACACGCCCAAAATAAGCAAGTAACGTAGGAGATATGACCATTTTACGAAAAAGGGTCGGTGCAGGAAACTTCACCCGCCCGGGTGAAATTTCACCTGCCGGCGGCCAGACCAATTTAGGCAATTTCAGACAACTTCTGTACCGCCCAAACACTAACACAACACCAAATATAAAAAAGAAGCACAACCGCCACACAACGCCAACATAAGACCAAATCTGGAAAAAAAAAAAGCAACCACCACCGAACACAACATCAAATCTGAAAAAAAGGGAAGGAGGAGATAGGCGGCAGGTGGGGTGGGAGGCGACATAGGCGGAAGATGGGGAGGGAAGCGGCAGAGGCGTGGTGCCGTCGACGTGGTGTGTGGTGGCAGGTGGTGCGGTCGCGGCGTGGAGGTTGTGGTGGCAGGTTATGTGTGGCGTGAAAGGCGTAGTGGCGGCTATGAGGGCCAGGAAGGGGCGGTTATGGCATGTCGGTGTGGTGTTGACAAGGCGGCATCGCCGTGGCGGCGCAACAAGGGCGGAGCACGTTGGAGCAGTTGAGAGAGAAGAGGGAAGAGAAAGAGGAGAGAGAGAGAGAGTGAGCTGTGTTTGTGAGAGTGGGTAGGGTTTGGAAAGGGATTGTGAGCTTTTAATCTCAGCCATTTATTTTTATTGAATCTTGGCCCTTTATTTCGTTGATCCAAAGGCTTGGATGAGGATTTATGAACTCACCTAAATAAGATGAACTTATGTAATCCCATTTCTATATACATATATTATACACATGGAGTATATAACACTTGAAATGCATAATTTGCCAAATAAAGTGTTTTAAATTTATAAGGGTTATTCGACATGGTACCCCTGTGTTTTTTCAAATTCTACATGTTATCCCTCCTTTTTTTGGAAATCTACATAGTACTACTAAACTTAATGAAATCATCTCAGAATACCCCAAAATGCAATAATTGGCCTCTTTTAAACGTTTATATTATGCACTTTTTGTTAATCTTTTCCCAATAATTTGGCATGTCATTAACATAAATTTCGTTTAGTCAATCATAAACATATTTTCTTTGTAAAATTTATGTATTTTAAGACTTGATTTTTAATAGTTTTGGTATTTTATGTACTATTTACTAAGTTTAGGGATACCATGTAGATTTCGAAAAAAGAAGGAGTACCATGTAGAATTCGAAAAAAGACAGGCGTATCATGTAGAAAAACCCATCATATAAACACGATTTGGTTGCCTACAATTATTTATTTTTTAAGAAGATACGAGAAAAAAAGTGACAAAACATACTGATATAAAACTAAAATGGTTTGAAATATTTAGAACTAACATATTTTAAATCTTAGTTTGTCTTCCGAAGTGTGTCCAAATATGCTCCATGAGGTCGGCTTTCAATTTATGATGCATTTCCCTATCTCGGATTGTCGGATACCTGGCAAGATATGTTTCAAAATCTATGCCATGCCCTTGTTGATTATCAATATATATATTCAGAATTGGGATCTAGTGAGAACTACTAAGATAATGAGAGCCGTGAGAACTCCGCCTTACAAAAATTATTTTTTAAAACTAACGAAATATTGGGATTCAGCGTAGAATATTATGGCTAGATAACATATTTCTTGGCCGAAAATTTATAAGCTACTGACGGAAATCGAGTCAAAATAGATTTTACTCATTTTAATGCACCTAGTAATCAGCTTCATGTATCTAACCATTTTCATGCACCTAGTACTCATTTTCATGCAACTAGAGCTAGTTATTTTCATGCACCTAGTGCTCGTTTTCATGCATTTAGAGTAGTTTTAGTTTACCTAATTGAATTTATGTACATTAAGTACATTTTTTTAATATGATCAATAAATTTTGTTTACTTATTGCAAATATTTTGATTGAATAAACTAAACTAATTGTAAATGGTCCATCAAAACTTTTGAGACGAGATTTGGTGGAGATTTAGTGAGAGTTCTCACGGTTCTCATTATGTTAGTGGTTCACACACACACACACACACACACACACACACACACACACACACACACACACACACACACACACACACACACACACACACACACACACACATATATATATATATATATATAAGAGGCTTTTTTCGAGCAATTCTATAGGTCAGCATCAACTTTTTCAGTTTTTGGAAAATATATTTTAAGATCTTGAAAGATTACGAAAAATATTTTATGTAATATTTTTAATATCACAACTATTATTTACGTAAGAAAAATTTTTGATCATCAATATAAAAAAATATAATGCAAAGCATTTTGAAACTTACATATTTGAATTTGTAGCAAAAAATGCTTTCGTTGGAGTATAAATTTTATATTTTTTACTTCTATATTGATGATAATATGATATAACTAGAGTATCACTATGTGAAAACTAAAAAAAATAATTTATAAAATATTTTTTATTATTCTAATACTCCCTCCACACACATATTTTCACCTCATTTCCTTTGGGAGGTCAAAGTTGTCGAACTTTGACCGTATCTAAGTTGGAGAATTAAAAATAGGGATATTCTACAGTGTAACCCTAAGTTTTTCGGTTTTCTATGTTTTACCCCTCTCTTTTTTATAATCTATGGTGTACCCCTAAACTTTTTACTTATTTCTCCATAATGACCTCTTTCAACTCTGCATTAACTTTATCGCTTTCAAGCAACCATATTTCGACTTTTATTCAACCTCATTAATGTCTTATTATCATCCTTTATAATTTGCATCACAAAATGAGTTATAAGAAGTAAAAATTAAACTACAATTAAAAACCTTCGTTATGAAGCATGAAATGATAATGGGGATTTCGTGAATTGTTTGTTAGATTCGTATACTATTTGGTGAGTTAATAGGTTAGTCGGCGAAATAATATGTAATTGAGTAAGTTGTCGAGTAATTGGAACGCTAAAGAGACACTTTAATAGCTTAATTAAGAAACTAACTTGGCAAAAAGGATTAGTACGGTCATTGTATAGACTAATGTATAATTCAGGGGTATATCATAGCTTTCTAAAATGTAAGGGTACATCATAGAAAACGAAAAAACTCGGGGGTACACCATAGAATTTCCCTAAAAAATATTAGATTATAAAACAAAAACATTTACACTTATTTTCATGACATCTTTCATGGAAATAAATTTCAAAAAATAGTAACATATAGACGTTGAAAAATACGGTCAAAGTGTCGTCTTGCAGACCGCAATAAAGCAAATGGGGTGAAAATAGACGTGTGGAGGGAGTACGATTATAATATTTTAATAACAGTCAAGAAATAGTTATTTTACAAAAATAAAAGATAGTATACTACTTAGTATTTTATTTGTCCCACATTGAAATATAATATAGGTGTGGTGAATATACTATGTATAAATAGTAGAATTGTCCTACATCGAAAAATTATCATAAGGCGGGATGATCCTATGATTATAAATAGGAGTCATCCTAGAACTTATATATCCACCCAAAATATTTTGAGTCTCTTAAGTATTGTCTTATAAATGTCTTAAAAGTTTGTATTATTATCTCCGAGTAATATACTAAAACTTTACATCATCATAAACAACAATTTAGCAAAGTATCATAAATAATAATTTTGATGGTATACTACTTAGTATGTTATCTGCCCCACATTAAAAAATAATGTAGGCGTTGTGAACATACTAGGTATAAAAAGAAGAATTGTGCCACATCAAAAAATTACGTAAGGTAGGGTGAACTATGATTATAAATAGGAGTCATCGTTGGACTTAAGTATCCACCCAAAATTTTTGAATCTCTTAAGTATTGTCTTAGAGAGCTCTTACAAGTTTGTATTAAATATTAATTTAGAAAATTATCATAAATAATAATTTTGGTGATGTACCTTAATATGTTATTTCTCCCACATTGAAAAATAATGTAGGCGTGGTGAATATACTATGTATAAAAAGAAGAATAGTCTCACATTGAAAAATTAGCATAAGTTAGGGTCATTCTATGATTATAAATATGAGTCATTATTGGAACTTATGTATCCACCCAAAATCTTTTGAGTCTCTTATATATTGTCTTAGAGACGTCTTAAGAGTGTGTATTGGTATCTCTACAATATTGACTTTTACATCATCAAAAATTACTCTAGGAAAGTATGATAGAAAATAAAGTAAAATATCTTCTAATTATTTTAATATATATTTCATATATTATATTCAAGAGACGTTATAATTTTTGTATAAAGTTTTTACTTTTAATCAGGCAAAAATTTATTCTAAAAAAAATTATGAACATAATATAATTAGATTTATGGTAAAAATGTTATCATTAGAGTATAGATTCTAATATAATTTGTACATGCTTGGTGTAATTCTTAGTATGTTATTTGTTCCACACCGAAAAGTAATATAGGTCTGGTGAATATAATAGTTATAAATAGTAGAATGTCCATGATCTTATGATTACAAATATGAGCCTTTTGAGTTTTGTCTATTAGAGTTCTTATGAGTATAATAGGATATCAAAAGTTTCATCAAAAAATAATTTGGGAAAATATCATAAATAATATTATCAATCAAGAATTAATTATTTTATAGAAAAATATGGTGTACCAGTAAGAATGCTATTTGACCCATATTAAACAATAATGTAGGTACGATAAAAATACTACTTATAAATAGTACAATTGTCCCACATCGGAAAATTGTCATAAGGTGGGGTGATCTTATAATTATAAATAAAAGATATCCTTGAAACTTAGCTATAAACCCAAAATTTCTTTTGAGCCTCTTAATTATTGTCTTAGAGAGTTCTTAAGAGTATATTATCACATCGATCAAAAATTAAATTAAGAAAATATCATATATAATATTCTAGATATAAAAAGGAAAGTCGAGAATCTTTTATTAGTTATTATTATATATATATTTCCTATATTATTATCAAGTGATATTTATAATTTTTACATAAAAACACTTACATTTCATTTAACAAAAAAAATAATATAAATAAATAACCAAACATAATGTAAGACTGTAAGTGTGTTAAATATATTACGTATAAATAATATAATTGTCCCACATTGAAAAATTATCATAAGGTGGGGTGATCCTTTAATTATAAACTAGTTTTGAACCCGGGCAAATTGCACGGGTATGCAATTCCAATTTTGTTATTAAAAAAATTATATATAAGAATTTTTTATTATGATATAATTATCTCATTTTAAAATTCATTATTTAAAAAAAAAATATTTTCAAATAAAGCAATAAAATCTCTCTATATCTTGTTAAATAATTTTAAAATACAAATTTAATAGTTGAGTTATAAAGTCATACTTATGTTTTTAGATTTTAATTATAATTTTCATTTGCAATTATCAAGCTCAATTGGCTTAATGTTATTATAGTATGATATATCCTCTTGTTAGCTAAATTTGAACTCTGATGACTTCAGAAAACCGACTTACATATCGAACAAAATTATTTTGATGAAAATAAAACAAAATTAGTAAAAGTGAATTGGTCTAAATAATTGCTGACCCGTGCAAATTGTTAGTTTTATCGTAAAAAAATAAATTTTTATTTTATTTAATATTAAAATCCTTATTGAAATAACTGCTTTTATAATTCCTTCATAATAAGTGATCTAAGCAATGAATAAATTAAAAAAATAATATTAAATTTGATTTTTTTAAAGAGACTATTTTTCCAACTCGTATATGATCCAACTCGTTTTGTAATCTAAAATCTGGCACACCGACTCATCTAACAGATCTAGGCAGGCTCTTCTCTCTTTAATTTCTCTTACTTAAGACGAAGACAATTGGTCTTACTTAAGACGTTAAACAATAGGTAGTATTTTATATAAATATAAGGTAGACGATAAACGCTTTTGCCAATTTCAATGCATCCTGTTAGTCTTGTATATGAGTTAAGCCGTCTTAAAATTAAGACTAATACACCCGTCTAAAATGAAATTGTGCCCCAAAACCCTCTTGTTAATACAATCTACTTTTTCCCATTAACTATTGTAACACCCGCAAATGTACCCTATTTTTATATTAAAAATATTATACGGATACTTTTCAGCGAAATTTTAGATTTAGTCTAGAATTTAATTTCCCGTGTCTAATTTAGCAAATGCGAGTTCGTATTCGGACTTTACTCGAAATTCCATGTGAGTTACTGATAAGTGAATATTTGTATAATTTTAACCCCCAATTTAGCTCGGTTTTGTATGTCATTTGTGCTTTGTTAAGCCACTTTATGAGCTAATATCGTCTTCTTGGCGAGTTACTGTTTTCTAACCTGTTTTGTAGGGAAAGTGACGTTTCTACGCCCTTTTTCTATATTCCCGAGCATTTGCCTAGAACCCGA
>JAIUZE010066867.1:0-52350 GCA_022085475.1 Heliosperma pusillum
CCAAATACGAACGCGGAATTTCAAAATAAGACTCGGAACAAAAATTCCTATTTTAAAAACTTAAGTTCTACTGAAAAGTGTTAGTAAAATATTTTTACTAGAAAAATTGGCATTTTTCGGGTTGTTACAGCCTCACCAAATTTCAATGGGCTGATTTTCAGTTTTTTCATTGGATTGAAAATTTGAGGTCATCCATTTCTTTTCATTTGGCCCAAATACTCTCTTTAAAATAAAATAGATAAAACCCTAAACACTTTACTTTGTCTCTCTCTGATTTACACAAATTAATTGAGCTTGTACTTGATTTTGTGAAACTTGCACTTGATTTTGTGAATCTCTAACCTGGTTTTGTGAAACTAAGACTTTATTTTGTGAATCTAAAAATTGAATTGTTAACTTTGAACATACAGTAGCATTTACAAACCTCTATGTTAATTGTAAATATATTTTTTATCTATGTGGGATTCGAACCCACACCTTGCACAATAGCACAATGCTCTACGTTTTGAGCTTATAGATAATAATGCAAATTGATTTATGCATTTAACAAATAACAAACACATAAAATAAAGTATTAGTAAAGAGTTAATGTGTGAATCTTAGACTTTGTGCTGTCAGCATATGACCTATCTTATGTAGTTTCACAAAATAAAGTCCACGATTCACAAACCTTAGGCGCGGGATTCACAAAATAGAGGCCTACTTTCACAAAGTTAGTACCTATATTCACAGCAGTTTCACAAAGTAAGGTTCATGACTCACACCACAAAGTCCAAGATTCACAAACCTTAGGCGCAGGATACTTTCACAAAGTCAATTCCTATGTTCACAGCAGTTTCACAAACTAAGGTCTTAGACTCACACCACAAGGTCCAAGATTCACAAACTAAACCCTAAAAAAGGGAGGGTGAACCCATATCAAAGGTGAATGGGATCATAAGGGGTATAATTTCTTATTTTCAAGGAGTTTCACAAACTTCGGTCTTAGAATCACAATACATCAAGCCAAGTTTCACAAACCTAAGCTGTAGAATTCACAAACAGATGCCCTAATTTAACAAAGAAATAGCCTATCTTCAAGGAATTTCACAAACTTGGGTCTTAGAATCATAGCACAACAAGCCAAGTTTCACTAACCTAAGCTGTAAGATTCCCAAACACATTAAAATTTACATGTATTGCTTATATAATAAAAATGGATCTTGAGCATTTTTCATTATAGCTAATGAACTTTCTTTGTGAGACTATTGAAAGGTTCGGGAAAAATTGTCTAAGTTTAACAAACTCAAGTGTCAGATACACACGAACAAGAAGGCAGACATTAAACGCGACTGAGACAATGTGACGAGTGTGAAAAAATCAAGTATAAGATTCTGATAGACATGTCTTAAATGCACAAAAAGCGAACATGCACGCATCATATAATTGGCAAAGACGATTGTAAGGTTCACATATTCGTTTCACTATCATGGAAAACGCAAATTATAGAATAAGACGTCTCACAGTGTAAGACGACTCTTTGATTAATTAAACTATAATTTATTGATATTCATAAATGAAGTATCAAACATGCAAAAGAACAGTTTTACAGTGTACATCGGTCATCTATAATGATGACAGGATGGAAAATTAGATTGCTCTAAATCATTAGTTATAAGTCGTCTACTCATCACTATAGTTCATTGCATCGTTCAAATGTTGCCATCGTAGAGACCGCGTGTTAGGTGCCCGACATTCAAACTAGTGACTCACATGTAGGTATGACACTTAAATTCAACTAGATGAGTAGATGACTTATAACTGCTTATTTGACTTCCAAAAACAATTACAAAGTCAGAGATTAACATTGAACTATTAAGCAGTAAAATATCCACAAAAATTTGAGGAAATCAAATAAAGCAGAAGATTGATCTAGCACAAAAGACTCAACTAGCGACGAAAATTGAACCAAGTAACTAACTACTTGTGACACCCTCAAATTTGCGGAAAGGAAAAAAAATTTAAATACATAAACAAGGGTGTCATAAATAAAAAGGGTCATTACAAAACGTAAATAATATTCTACAAAAGAAATATACAAGAACGGGAGACATATCTCCCGTATAAATACGGAAATGAAAGAGTGTATAATAATATACAATCTAAGAACCGAATATAGGTCCAAGGTAATACTTCGCTCGCTAGCTCGTCAATTTACCCAATGTATGCATTCACCACCTGTTCGACCGCATTAAATATAAACACGGAAGCCACAGTCAGTGGGGAGTAACTCCGAGTCCTCCCAGCCACGAAATGTCGAGTTTAATGAAACATGAATAACATAAAAGCAATGTATATGGAAAATACAACTTAAACATATATGATATGCTTTTCATGTTATGAAACAAATAACTAACACATAACCTATCATGTGAAAGCTATCATGTGAATCCGATAATAAAATATAACTCGAGGTAGGGAAGCTGGTATGCTGGCTCAGCGGTTACCAAGTAACATGGCCCTGATACACTCAACCCTAATCAACACGTAATCATGTGAATCAGTTAACAACCGTTAATCCAAACTCTATCAATCCTAGCCGGCTTGCATCTCACCTTCTAGAACTCATAGAATCATACAAACATGAAAGACCAATACTTCTACAAACATGCATAAGTTCTTAGAACCGTCAATAGTCGACTTCTGTAACTCGAGGCTATACCACAAGGTAGGAAAACATCCTAGTCCTAGACTGATCAGACCTAGCGACAACAGCTATTCCATTCCCCGTCCCATGACATAACCGTCTCTGAGAAACTCTACTAGGCGACCCCCTAAGCAGAGATGGCTAGTACTTAAGCTGGCTCCCTTCCCAAAGCGGAACTCTTAGGATGCCATGCCCCCGGCTTGGTATCAAAAGGCCCAAGCCAGTGACACAAAAGCTATCAACAAGTGAACATATACTCGTTAAAGACAGTACCTGCCTATCAATGTCATGGTCCAAGCTACTCATTTAGAATTAGAATGGTCAAGACGCCATATATCCATAATTCTCTATGGGTACTTAGTCAACACGACACCAACCATATAAACAAACAGTCACGGGAATACATCTTATCATGTGACTAACTGCATATCAATAATAATCAAATATCATATCGCCTCGTATCTACTAAGGCTAATTCAGTAATTTAAATACAACTTTACTTGAAGACAAATCCCCGACCCGAGTCCCGCGACGGGTCATCAGGCAAATCGGGGCTGACTAGATCTTAGTTTGACCAAACCCGTTGGATCAAACCGGCTAGAAACAGAGTCTTATCACATAGACATAAAATCAACATATTCATTACATGTTATTTTAATAAAACTTCTAACATGTGAATTAGATTATATTATACCCAGAACCCCGTTTGACTTAAAGGATATCAAAATAAACTACGATCTCGTATTATAATTTCTAACATGTGAGAAATAATAATTTTATGAAAAACTTTTAAATTAAATATTTTACTTATTAATATTTCTCACTTGCTAGTTATTACAAAACGCGATAAAATGACGATAACTCAAAAACCGTCACAAGTCCCAAAGTGGGACCCACGGGCTGAGTTGGGCCGGACCCCACATGGGCTTGGATGGGCCCACGGCCTGTTTTGGCAAAATGGCCTGTTTTGGCCTTTTTAACGGTTTTACTAAAAACCGTTTCTAATTATTTCCCGCATGCTTTAACATAATTAAAACCCGTCAAAACAACAATTAAACAATCAAACATTGACACAACCCCAAGACCAAAACCCGGACCCACCATGGACCAGCCCAGACCGGTCTGAACCGGCCTGGACCGGCTGGTCTGGTCCGGTTTGGCCCCTCCTCCACGGTTCACACAACCAAAGCAACAACCCCCAATTTCCAATTAATTCTAACATGTTTTTAATTACTAACATCCATTTTTAAACATCCAATTTAACCATCCAACATGCAACAATCATCATCATGAAGAAATCATAAAAATATAACAAGGACAACCAACATGTTATAAAATCATAAAACACCATAATAACTACTACTTAACATGTTACTAACTAAAAATCATCACATCATAATAATATGAACAACAACTAAAGATGAACCAAACTAAAGAAAACCAAAGCTACTAAGGTATGTAACATCTATTCGTCGAGTAACTCGGAATCGTTACCTTAGCTAGCTAAAATCAAGTAGCACCAAAATAATAAGAACTAAGAACTAAGAAACCCGTCTTCTAGTCTTCCCCTAATATATACGAGTCACCAAACTCGCCTTCAAAATCTTCCCCTATAAGAAATGACAAGAAAACATTATTAGAACTTAAAATATGAATTTCCATAATTAAAGTCTTGAAAACGATTTTGACGGAATTGAAATAAAACCGTACGTGGAGATGGAGAGCGAAGAGGAGAGGCTAGAAATATAAATTAGGATGGATTTAATTAAGAAACGAAGATTTTATGAAGGTTTTGCTCACGAACGATGAAGACGGGATGAATAACGCGAAAACCGCTCAAGAACATTAGAAAGTTAATATTTTGATCTAATTGATTTGGTTGAAAAATGAAAAGTTTGTTTGTTATTAGGAATGAGTGTGGTGGCCTTGAGTTTTATAGCAAAATAGTGAGTTGGGTTTTGAAATTGCTGTTATGGAATTGACTCGGTATAATAATTATATTACCGGAATTAATTAGATATTAAGTTAATTGAATTAAATATCAAGATATTATGTTATTGTAATGAAAAGAAAGAAAATATCAAGGTCAAAGAGAGAGGAAAAAACCGTGTGATATGGTGACTGTCGGGTCAGTTTTGTAAACGATTTGCGTAATTTTCGTTAACTGATCGATAAAGTTAATAAATATCTAGATATTTTGATTAGTTTATTCAAAACAATTAAAATATCTTATGGTGAGTGGAAAACGATACCTGTGCTCGTGACTCATGCCAAGTCGAGTGCGGTTTCCGTTTCGCTGCTTTACTATGAAGTCGGGAATAGTTAAATGACGTTTGGTTAAAAACCGTAAACGTTATTCCTTAAATTCCGAATAAATTCAAAATAATTATATTAAATTATGATAAATCTTAATAAATCTAAATAAAAATAAATCAAAAATATTATTTTTTTAAATAAAATTTCGGTCTTCATACTTATGAGACGAGTCGGGAAAAGTCAAAGGAAGTCAAAGTTGACTGAAAAGTCGAGAAAAGTCAAAGATGACTTAAAAGTCAAGAAAAGTTTAGGACGACTTAAAAGTCAAGAAAAGTCAATGACGACTTTTAAAAAGTCAAGGAAAAGTCAAAGACGACTTAAAAGTCAAGAAAAGTCAAAGATGACTAAAAACGGTCTTTTCATGAAATCCCTCAGAAATTCCAAATACGAACGCGGAATTTCAAAATAAGACTCGGAACAAAATTCCTATTTTAAAAACTTAAGTTCTACTGAAAAGTGTTAGTAAATATTTTTTACTAGAAAAATCGGGTATATTTCGGGTTGTTACAATCACCCCTCCTTTTAAAAAGTTTCGTCCTCGAAACTTAGAAGAAGGAACGTAACATATATGTAGGTCTATTTCGAAACTGTTAAAAATATTCTTGTAATAAAAATACTGGGTCTTATCAATGGAACGGAGGGTTCTCATCTGCAGTTTAAGAACATCGACGTTCCAAGTCAAAGACTTTAAAAGATACATTTTCGCATCAATAAATGAAAAAAACTAGTTATCGAACGTCTCCAATAACAAGTTTCAACACTCTTTGATGGTAAAATACTTGAAATCGTAAAACATTTCTAAAAGCTTTAATTCAAAAATTCTATAGTAAAAGTAATAACACTACTATCTATACCTAAAACTTCTAACTAAAGCTTCTAATATCCTATCTATACGAGATGACAATTGGTAGAAGGAACGAAATATTCGAAAGAATAAATCGAAAAGAAAGAAAGAAGAAAGAAAGAAGGAAAGAATAAAGAAGAACGCAGGGTGAACCCCAATACTATCCTCCCTCTATGAAAATTCTAATGTCGATAGTAACTCGACAATACTAACTGTACAAGTAAACTAGTCCTCAAAAGAGTGTAATATTCCCTCAACATTTAATCATCAGTTTCCTACCAAGATATCTCATAAGTATGACACATCGAGTAACAACTCCCAATTATTCAAATTCAATTAAAATCTTCTAAGGTCCATTGGTACGGTAAACTCCATAGCTAACAACCCATGAAAGATTCATTACGGACTCTAATCTTCTTAACTCCATCAAGACTCTTATTGGAAACCACCCCAAAATATTTATAATTAGGGAAGCAAGATCGCTAACAACCCCAAAGCAAAGGAGACTTACTATGAAATCCTTTGATCCAATTTATTCCAAAAATTCATTATCTTAAGTTATTAACAATTAACTTTCTCATCTTCAAAAGTTAAAACACAACTCCTCAAAAGAGATTAGTCACACAATCTCATTTCACTTAACTTTTGCCAATCAAAGGCCAATGCGACCGTAAATCAATTTATTTATCTCTTCCAAACTCTCAATACGTCGGTTTTCGCTTATGTCGATATTCCTCAAGTTGTGTCATCCAAATCTTAATTCCTCAAAGTATTTATTCTCGTTAGGGTCCAACATTTAACGACAACAAATTCCCAAGTAACATTAAAAAGAATTTCCCAATTTCCTAACCACACCTACAACTATCCTTAAGCTTATCTCGATCCTCAAAAAGATATTGCAACTTCTAGCTTTCATAATCTAGACCCCTAGGAGAGTTTCATCCTAAGTGTATCCTCAAATCCTTATAATCATCTAAACCTGGAACTAGCTTAATATGATGGTTAGGAATCGTATTCGAAACTCTTATTTACTCCCAAAATAGACATATCATAAGCATGGTCTTCAAACCAATACTAAACTTCTACGTCCAAAAGACTAAATTACTAATGAGTTAAGAAGTCCTAGCCAATTCCTTCGACCTTATACCCCTGAATATCATGAACTATTACTCCCAAGTCATGACAAGCATCAAGCTTTACAATTATTAAACATACTTCACCACACCTTCCTCAAGGACACCAACTCTCACCACCATATGTTGAAATTAGATCTATAACATTTTCCTCAAATCAACAAGTTCATTCTAACAAACACTATATTCCACAAGATTCGAAGTTCTTACGACTAAGCATAATATACCTCAAACCGATGGTTATGACATCCGGAAAAATGTTACTAGAGGGAGGTAAGGATACCAATGGAAAGATGGAGGAACTATCAAGAGAAATTTTCAAGAGGCAAATAGGTTGGAATAGAAAGTAGCACCTAGAGGGAAGGAAGAAGGCATGATACTATAAGGACGAGAGAAATCAAAGATGAAGAAGGAATTCACTTCAATTAGGTTATAAATCTTCAAATCTTCGGTAGGGGATACTCCTTCTAGGTAACACCTATTCCACCATAAGGCGTAATATTGCTCCTAGCAATTTGGCTATCCACCCAAGCATAGCCTCCCTGGCAATTGTCTTCTTTATGAGGAGGGACCTGGTTGGCAGTAACAACGATCTCTTCTACACGAGGTCTAACCGTATTCATAAGAAACAAAACAAATTAAGTTACTCCTAACAATTAGCATAAACAAATAGACTACAACATACATCCTAATCTACCCATCCTACCCTTCTATCTCACAAGTTTATTATTTTATTAAGGTCAAGTTATTTATACAAGGGTACACAAACGTGCGTCGGGAGCAAAAATAGCTCTGATACCAACTGTGACACCCTCAAATTTGCGGAAAGAAAAAAATAATTTAAATAAATAAAAGATGAGAATACGTTTCTAATAGGTTCACTTTAGTGAAAATCGGTACATTTAAAAACCGGAACCTACTATTAAATATATTCATCATAAGAAGGTGTCTTAAATAAAAAGGTTCATAACAAATACGGAAATAATATTATACAATAAAAAGTATCTGAAACGGGAGACATATCTCCCGTATAAATACAGAAATAAAAGAGTGGATAATAATATACAATCCTAAGAACCGAATATAGGTCCAAGGTAAATACTTCGCTCGCTAGCTCGTCAATGTACCCCAAATATGCATTCACCACCTGTTCGACCGCATTAAATATAAACACGGAAGCCACAGTCAGTGGGGGAGTAACTCCGAGTTCTCCCAGCCACGAAATGTCGAGTTTAATTAAACATGAATAACATAAAAGCAATGTATATGGAAAATAAAAAACTTAACATATACGATATGATTTTCATGTTATGAAACAAATAACTAACATATAACCTAGCATATGAAAACTATCATGTGAATCTGATAATAATCTATAATACGAGGTAGGGAAGCTGGTATGCTAGCGCAGAGGTTACCGTTAACATGACCATGATACACTCAAACCCTAATCAACACGTAATCATGTGAATCAGTTAACAATCGGTAATCCAAACTCTATCAATCTTAGCCGGCTTGCATCTCACCTTCTAAAACTCATAGAATCATACAAACATGAAAGGCAAATACTTCTACAAACAGGCATAAGTTCTTAGAACCGTCAATAGTCGACTTCTGTAACTCGAGGCTATACCACAAGGTAGGAAAACATCCTAGTCCTAGAATGATCAGACCTAGCGACAACAGCTATTCCGTTCCCCGTCCCATGACATAACCGTCTATGAGAAACTCTACTAGGCGACCCCCTAAGCAGAGATGGCTAGTACTTAAGCTGGCTCCCTTACCAAAGCGGAACTCTTAGGATGCCATGCCCCGACTTGGATATAAACCCACCAAGCCGGGACACAAAAGCTATCAAGCAGTGAACATATACTCGTTAAAGATAGTAAGGCCTATCAATGTCATGGTCCAAGATACTCATTTAGACTTAGAATGGTCAAGACGCCATATACTCATAATTCTCTATGGGTACTTAGTCAACACGACATATATCATACAATCAAACAGTCACAGAAAGAACTTCCTATCATGTGACTAATTGCATATAACTAATAATCAAATATCATATCGCCTCATATCTACTAAGGCTAATTCATTAATTAAATACAACTTACTTGAAGACAAATCCCCGACCCGAGTCCCGCGACGGGTCATCAGTCAAAACGGGGCTGACTAGATCTTAGTTTGACCAAACCCGTTTGATCAAACCGGCTAGAAACAGAGTCTTTACCACATAGACTTAGACATAAAAGTCAACATATTCATTACATGTTATTTTATTAACTTCTAACCTGTGAATTATTATATCATACCAAAACCCGCTTGACTTAAAGGATATTAAATTAAACTACGATTTCGTCTTATAATTTCTAACATGTGAGAAATAATAATTTTATGAAAAAACCTTTTTAATTAAATATTTTACTTATTAACATTTCCCACTTGCTAAATATTACAAAACACGATAAAATGACGATAACTCAAAAACCGTCACAAGTCCCAAAGTGGGACCCACGGGCTGATTTTGGCCGAGACACACATGGGCCTGGACTGGGCCCCACGGCCTTGTTTTGGGCTGTTTTGGCCTTTGTATCGATTTTACTAAAAACCGTTTCTAATTTTCCCCGCATGCTTTAACATAATTAAAACCCGTCAAAACAATAACCAAACAATCAAACATCGACACAACCCAAAGACCAAAACCCGGACCCACCATGGACCAACCCACACCGGGTCTGAACCGGCCTGGACCGGCTGGTTTGGTCCGGTTCACAGCCCCCCCCTAAACAACCCCTACACGGTTCAACCAACAATCACACCCAAATTAATTCCAACATATTTTAATTATCAAACAACCATTTTAACAACCATCATACAAAAATCATTATTATGCACCATCATCCAAATTCATCAAGAACACTAACATATTAAAAATACCCTACAACATGAAAATCATTACTACTTATCATGTTACTACTAAAAACCATAAATCATAATAACATGACCAAAAACAAAAGATGAACCAAAATAAAAGAAACAAAAGGTATGTAACATTAAATCGTCGAGTAACTCGGAATCGTTACCTTAGCTAGTAAAAACCAATTAGCATCAAAATAAGAAGTATAAACCAAGAAACCCGTCTACTAATCTTCACCCAAAATATACGAGTCTCCAAACTCGTATTCAAAATCTTCCCCTATAAGAAATGACAAGAAAAACATTATTAGAATTTAAACTTGATTTTCCATAATTAAATGTTGAAAACGATTTTGTCGGATTTGAAATTAAACCGTACTTGAAGATGGAGAGCGAAGAGGAGATTCTAGAAATATAAGTTAGGACCGATTTAATTAAGAAATGAAGGTTTTATGATGATTTTGCTCAAGAACGACGAAGAACGGATGAAGAACGCTCAAGAACGAATGAAGAACGTTGAAGAACGATTAATTTGATCTTAATTTGATTTGTTGTAAAATGAAAAGTTGTTAGTGAGTAAGGAGGGTTGGGTGAGCCGTGTGTTTATAGACAAAATAATGAGTCGGGTTTTGAAATTGTTGTTACGGAATTGACTCGCGTTTAATAATTATATTACGGTAATCGATTAAATATAATTCGATATAAGGTTAATTAAACTAAATATCTAGATATTATGATATTGTAATCAAAAGTAATGAAAATATCAAGCCTAAGAGAGGAGAAAGAGTGCCGTGTGGTTTTGTGCTAGACGGGTCTGTTTTGTAAACGATTTGCGTAATTTCCGTTGACGGATCGATAAAGTTGAAAATATCTAAGATATTCTTATTAGTTTAATCAAAAGAATTAAACTATCTCATGTGAGTGGAAAACGATGACATGGGCGCGTGACTCATGCCAAAGTCGAGTTTCGATTTTGTTGCGCGCATTACGATGCGTCGGGAATAGTTAAATGACTTTCGGTTAAAACCGTAAACGTTATTCTTTAAATTCCGAATAAATTCAAAATAATTATATTAAATTATGATAAATCTTAATAAATCTAAATAAAAATAAATCAAAATATTATTTTTTTAAATAAAATTTCGGTCCTCAAACTTATGAGGCGAGTCGGGAAAAAGTCAACGGAAGTCAAAGTTGACTGAAAAGTCGAGAAAAGTCGAAGATGACTTAAAAGTCAAGAAAAGTTTAGGACGACTTAAAAGTCAAGAAAAAGTCAATGACGCCTTTAAAAAGTCAAGGAAAAGTCAAAGACGACTTAAAAGTCAAGAAAAGTCAAAGATGACTAAAAACGGTCTTTTCATGAAATCTCTCAGAAATTCCAAATACGAACGCGGAATTTCAAAATACGACTCGAAATAATAAATTCTGTTTTAAAAACTTAAGTCTGCTGAAAAGTGTTAGTAAATATTTTTACTAGAAAAATTGGGTACTTTTCGGGTTGTTACAATTCAGTCCGACCAGCAGCTTGCTCTGCACCCCATTTATGATCACTTTGCTAGGCAGGGTGTGATTAGATCTGAGGGCCCCCACCTGTCTTTTTATACTTGGCCTGAAGGGGGGTATGGTACTGCTTATGATGCAGCTGTGCAGCAGACTGGACCTCATAACTGTGGTACTGACTATGGAGTCAAGAGTTTTGGAGGTTATAGAGGTGATTTTAGTGGTCACCAATTAAGTAGATGAGTACCAGTCCTTAGGAGCCAGCAACCCTAACGGGATCGTTGCTTCTAGTAGTAGTTATTATTCTGCAGATGATACCTACTATACAGATGCTTCTAGATCCGCATCCGAGCCGCCTCCTTCAGAGAGGAGAGGCCGTAGCTAGTGGCCTTTGAGATGAGATGACGACAAGCTCCCCTTGTCTATACTAGCTTAGGGGAGGCTAGACATTTTGTAAGCTTTTCCTTTCTTTTTTTTTTTTTTTAGCATTTTTAGTTTTCTTTTTAGCCCCTTTTCCCATTAGAATTTCATCTTGTTTCTCTGTTCTAAGTGCTACCAACCGTTTCTCGGTTTGCTTCTATTATAATTGCATGCACATTGAGGACAATGTGAAGTTTTAGCTTGGGGGAGGATTTGCATTTAGGACTTACTGCATTTAGGATTGCATTTAGATTTTTACTTTTCTTATTTTCTTCTAATTTTATTAGTTTATTTTTAGTTTATTATTTTTCCTTATTTTTTTTTATCATTTTGAAAATCAAAAATAAAAATAAATCAAAAAAACACAAAAAGAAAAGATCATTTCCATCTTAGATTTCTCAATTTATAGTTTTTATAAGCTGATGTTTCACTATGTTATGAGGAATTGTGCATTCATGGGGATATCTTGTACACAATAGGTAGAAAGTTGCATTTGGACTTAATTAAGCTCGATCTTGACTTTGGCAAGCTACTCATATTGTAAGGTAGAGCCTTCAGTGGTCGGTATATCTGAACCCGATCCCACTTTAGGAGTGAGTAGTTTCTCCTTATAGTCTGTGTCACATCAAAACACATAAGTATGGTTTTTTTTCCGTTTTCTATAAGTATTACAATCATGATCTACATTCTAAGCCATGCACTCTTGTTCACATTTCGCGTTGCCCAAAAACACCCTTCTTTCTAGCTACATTACATTATTGCCTACCCTTGTTGAGCTAGTAACTGACTATTTGTGTAGGGGTGTTCTGTGCTTTTGCGATGTTCTGATAATGCCACTATTTAGTGTGAACTTGCTATCTCGGGATTGCTGATTCCCGTGTTTTTCAGTGATAAGAAGTTCGAAAAAAAAAAAGAAAAAAAAAAGAGCTTTGAAAAAAAAATGAAAGCTCAAAAGCTCAAAAGAAAAGAGAAAAGAAAAAGAAAAAGAAAAAAAAGAAGAGAAAAACGCTTCCATGAATGAAAAGGAAAAGAAAGAAAATTTTTGGGAAGTCGTAACTTGATTTGTCATGTTTAATAAGCCAATATGCTGCTTTTGGCTTTGACTATTGTTTACGGAAATTGGTATGAATTGGATTGAGTATCCACTACACATTTGGTTATTGCTAGCTTGACTTAAAGCCCACATGACCAAAATCGTTTGTCCACTTTCTTACCCAAATTTCCTAAGCCTCTTCTTTATTTCTCTTGGCTTCTTACATTACATTTTGATCATGATTAGTCTTACTTAATGAATTTGGATTGTCTACCATACTAGACTGCGGGCACATTCTTATAAGTTGTAGATAGGAGAGCGTCACTTCAAATTTGAACCAATATTTCCTACTTCACAAAAAATTTGAGTGAAGAGTGTATCGAAAGAGTCCATAGTCAATAAGATCATGCAAAAGCTGAAAAAGTCCAAAGAATATTTTCTATGCTGCGCTGTTATGTAAATCTCAACCATGATTCGCACTTTCCTTTGCCCTTGTTGTTTCGGGTTTATGATTCATATACATGTTAAGAGCTTATTTTTGAGATTTGGATGATAGATTGATCATGTTTGCTACCCTTGTCCTGGTTATGATTGTTATGTTTGCTTGAGGACAAGCAAGGGTTTAGCTTGGGGGAGTTTGATAAGCGATATTTTGTACTAATTTATCCCCCGTTTTAGCTCGATTTCTATACGATTTACGCACTTTGTTAAGTGATTAACGAGCTAATATTGCTATTCCATTTGTTTTGCGTGCTTTGTCTTTTTTTTATAGGAAATGAAGCGGTTATGCTATATTTTCTTACTTTATGGAGCAAAGGCACTAGAATACGAGTTTATGAGGAACCGATGATAGCAATTTCCCGACTTGACTACGATTCCGCTACATCCTTCCTCAAGTGGACTCATCTTGGACTTTGACTTTGTTTCTCAAAGGAAAACATCAACCCAAGTCAAAGGAAGATTAGCCCAAGCCCAATTACGTGTTGCATTGACCAAGACCAAGGCATAGGATTCCGTGCCCAAAGAAGAAATTGGAAGAGACGGAAAAATCCATCAGGGTTACATACCCGATCGGATTAACACATACCCGATCGGGTATGTCTGCTAATGAATGTCTCTTGGCTCTTCTTCTACCAAGCTTTAATGGAGTGCTTTATGGCTTTGTCTAGGGTATGAATTTGGACGAAACACAGCATCCTTGCAGCCCTAAATAAACCTAAGCACACAACTTACAACTAACAACACAACTTACAATTAGCATACAATTTAGAATAATACAACACATTTTACATACAAGTTTTAGATTATAGTTTATGCAATTTTAAGTACTTCTCTAGTGTTTTTATAAGCTTTTGTTATTGGGTTGGATATTTGTTCTTTGCTTTCTTTCTTACATAATTTGCATTCCAATCTCGGTAATTTTCTATCCTTTATTTACACAATTTCCGACATCATTGTTTTCTTTTTATAGTATTCACTTTAGTTGTAATGTTTTCATCATCATATTAGGACCATGAACTACAATCTCATTAGTCTCGTTCTTATATTATTGTTGGTAGGAATTCCATATAAAAATAATCTAGTCAAAACCAAAATATCGTTTAATATGTCATATTGTATTTTACCTAATCATATAATAATCATCATAAAATTCATCATTAGAATCATTACTAATATAATCATAATCACGTTAATCATTTTAGTACTTTTAATTCATAGTTTAATTTCCTACATCTTTTTCCTCTTAATTTATTTAATCATTTAGAATTAATCTATTAGTGTAAGATTATCATTTTGTAGGTATAATAAATAAAATTGAAATATTGAAATGATTTGCTAGTTATAATGAATTAAAAGAAGAATCGATACCAATAGAACCATCTAGTTTGTTTCTTCCTTTGGTCGTGTCAAATTCTATAACTTTGTTTAGTGGCCATAAACAATTGTTTGTATTAGTTAATTTCCGTCTTAGAAACGAGAGTTGGGATGGGAATTAGGACTGCCAATAGGGGTTTAGTGACCTAGCCAGGCTGAAATGACGTTAGGACCCATTAAAAAGTCGGTACGAATCCGAGAGGAATATACCGCTACAAGGCTTAGACAATCGTAGTAATTCTAATGTTGGTATCAATAAAGCTTTTAAATCATTTGACATGAATTTCTAATTCTCTATATCAATTTGATTAGATAGTTTATTTTATTGTTTTAGTTAGTTTATTTTACCGTCATTTTATTTCCGTTCTTAGATAGTTTATTTTATTGTTGTTTAGTTAGTTTATTAGTTTTCTATTATCGTAGTTAGGTAGTTTTTCCATATCGTCATTTTAATTATCGTTCTTAGTTAGATTTAATTATTGTCATTTCCCTTTCCGTCAATTAGATTAGATTTATTTTATTGCAATTTCCATACTTGTCATTTAAATATCGTCATTACATACTTGTAATTTTATTTCATGTTAGTAGTTTTAAAAAATCACCCCAAATGACTCGAACTTAAATGAAAATCACTCCATAGCAATTCATAGTTAACACGTACTCCCTGAGGATCGATCCCTACTTCCCTAATTACATTCTTTATGTTGTTAGCTTAAGTGTGGGTAATTATTTTTGTATCGGGACTGCGACACAACCGATCACTCATGCTCGCCATGTTGAGAAGTCGAGGATTTCGATGACATGGGGATATCCAAATGCCAAAATGCAAGAACATAGTGACGTTCAGTCTTAAGTGGCCAGGGGCCAGTTTTATTTCGTGTCGCATGAGTGGAACGTGGGCTAGGCGAGGCGTGTTACTTTGTTTGTTCTTGCAAATTTGGATGAGTTCTGCCCTTATTACAGTAACAAGTTCTACCAAATACGCAAGACTAGTACTATAGAAACAAAATACTTTTGTGACCGTATAAGCCTAGTGTACATCTGTCAAATTCTTATGTGCTAAACGGGGGTGATAAGAGACGGAATGAAGTGGGAGGTTCTATGGTGCTAGAAGACACTGGAGATCTGTGTTATCTCTCTCAATCACCTAGATGAATGAAAGGATCGTCCTGAAAGGCATGAAGACAGTGTAACTGTGAGTCGATTCGTCTGAAATTTTTGAAAAGATGACTACTTGGGAGATTTTGTTTTGTTTGTGGTTCTCTAAGTTGAGTGATTTTTTTTGGTTTTGTCTAATGCGTTTTTCAAAATGATCAAGATTTTTGTTGGGCTGTTTTTGGGGTTTAAAGTCGTCGTTGGACTAAAAGTCGTTGTTGGACTGTTTTTGTGTGGGAGTCGTCGTTGGACAGTGTTTTATGTTTTTGTTTGTCTTTGTCTCGTGAAATTGTGAACGTTTGAGACTTTTGTTATGTATTGTTGGGATTTTTGTTTTTGTCTTTTTTGGTTTTTGGTTTTGAATTTGTAAGAATTTAGGCACGATTGTACTAAAGATTTTTTTGATCCTCCGATGGAGGTATCTAAATGTTCGGCATAGGAAGCATTTTCTGATAGTCATATAGGATCTGACAAATCGGGTAGAAAGATGGGGTCTCCAAACCTAACGGTCACCTAGAGCCATGGTGATCAAGGAATTTTCACACCACAAGATATGGACAAGTTGGTAAATGCACGCCCTCGTTAAGGCTTATTCTAAGAGGTCGAGTGATCTACACTAAAGAGATACGACCTAAAGTATTTCAAGTCTATTCCACTAGTTAAGTGTAAAAAAGTAGAACGAGTGACTAACAAAAAGACAGGTGCTCATTTATTCAGTTTTGTTTGAAACTCGAAAAGAACTAGGATGATCCCGTTACAAAGGTTAATATAGTGAAGACAAGTAGCCGCTTCAGATGCCGTCCTCAATTCTTGTTCCTAGCACAATTAAGTCTTTGAAAGACTTTATGTTCTGGTATCTCAGATGGTTTGCATAAACATATCTGAAGTTGTTCAACAAGAGTACCTTCATCTGGGCGTTCCACAAGCTCTGTGCTAGTCATCTTCCACCTACTTAGGAAGTCGGTGAATCCTTCTTTCTCATATTGGGTAAGAACCTCTAAAGTGCGCATGTTGACTTGGATTTCAGCATTGTCTGCGTATTGCTTGGCAAACTCGATTGCGGCATCATCCCATATTGCGATCTTCTTGTAATCTAGGGAATAGAACCACAGCTTGGGAATAGTGTCAAGAGATGAAGGAAAGATCCTTAGGAACATCTCTGGTTTGATGCCTTTGATAAACAGGTAATCTTTGAAAGCACGGATGTGGTTCAAGGGGTTTTTGTGCCCCTTAAATGTCATCCCCTTTTAGGTACATTAGTTGCTCCTCCAAGTATTGGAGTCGCTTTTTCGCTTCAGTAAGAACTGGTGGGGGATTGACTTCTTGTTGTCCTATAATGGGTGTACTGTTATCGTGCACACTAGCATCTGGAATGTCGGCAGGAGGAAGCCTAGTTTCTATGGTGACAATTCGGCCTTCAGTGGCGTTAAGGCGAGCATAAGCTTGGTCTTAACTTGTCTGGAGATGGATGAGCGCAGCTAGGATTTGATCATTCTGGTTTGGTGCATGAATATTTGCTTGACTAGCTCCTGACATCTTGGAAACTGAGCAAGAGACCGACGATGAATCAGAACACGATCGATCCATCTAGCACACTTACTCGAAAAGACTCGACCTGTGAAGTGGGAGTGTGCCACTGTGTCTAAGTGAATTTTGAAAGTGACTAAATTTGGAAATGAGTGACGACTCCAAGTGGAGAAAGACTCGACTTGTGAATTGGGTGTGGGCCACTGTGCTAAGTGAGTTTTGAAAATGACTAATTTGGAAACGAGTGACCACTCAAAGTGGAGAAAGACTCGACTTGTGAAGTAGGAGTCTGCCACTGTGCTTAGTGAGTATGGAAAATAGCTAGTTTTAAAATGCTTGTCCTAGACAACCGTAGTGTGGTTGTAGGAGTGTTGATTCGAAGTGGAGAAATGATTTTGACTAGACACTCAGGCAGAGTTTCGACTCATTTTGCGCTACTTTAGGCCACCTTTGAAAATGCTTTACAGTTTTAAAGAGGATTTTGATTTTGAAAATTTTGTCATGGTTTTATTTACAAAAATGGCGATCATGTAAGGGTTATACACATTTAAACAGGCAGAATAACGGTATGCTAAGTGCATTCAAAATGGTTTTGGCTTGAAGGGTGGGTTGCCGTACCAAGAAATCAAACCCAAGGTCTGTGGAGAGGTCTGATGCGAGTCGTTATACACCAAAAATAAAAGCCTAAGTCTACTAACTAAAGAAGATAGCGGAAGTAGGGTCGATCTCCACATGGAGGAAATTAACTAACTGTAATCTAAGTCTGTTAGTCACAGTCTGGGGGTTTTGATTTGGTTTTAAACTAAACTAAATAAGATTTAAGGGAAGAGAAATAAAGGTAGAGGTTAATACGAAATAAATCAGATAAAGGAAAAATATGCTAGGATTTGGTCTATTGCAATATCGGCATCTACGGGTCAACTAAGTCAGTCAATCTATCAATGAGAAGGGCAATGGTTTTCTCCTCTCGGTCTCAAACCACCCTAGGGATTTTCCTAATTAACTCTCGCCCTCTTAGGATTCACCTATCAATTCTAAGCAAGCCTTTCCCTTCCAATCTCTCAATCCAGGTCGGGGTTAACTACCTAGCTAGTCTCCTGCGTGCACTCATTCGACTAACCTCAATTATATCGATTAGATTGATTCTCATATTAAAGATTAACTAATATACTTTATCGTATCATGCCTTTATTTCAGTTTTCCTCATCCTAACATATAAGGGAATTAGCTACTCATACTATTAATGATGCTAGCAATAAAGACGATTGAATATATGACATTAGACATGATATAATCGTAATTAACAAGCATAAAGAACAATAACGCAGCAATTAAGAAAGGTAAAACAGTAATTAAGACTAGAACAAAGATTAAGAATAAAGGAGAGAAAAGAGTTTACAATCTTAGAAAATCCGGCGTAAAGAACAAATCCGCGTCGATAATAAACCTTAATGTAAACTTAAAGATTAAGAAAGTTCAGAAACTAATGGTGAATGATAAGTGTCTGCTAAGTAGTCGATCATTCCTTAATGACGAACTAAGAGTCTTATATAATGCATAACACGACTTCTAACCTATTTAGTCTACGGACTTAAGGCCCGTGATAGATTTCACTCGATCGAGGGTAAATCCCCTTTGATCGAGGCCTTTATTCGAGAATATCAGTCGATCGAGGACTTCATCCTCTCGATCGACCAATTCTTCAACAGCTACCCCTCGATCGAGCAGATAACAGCTCGATCGAGGTCTTCTCTAGCAACAAATCCTCTCGATCGAGTCTTCTTCATCAAGACTCCCCTCGATCGACCAAAGATATGGTCGATCGAGGTCCTCTAGCCTAGCATATAGTGTTGGTCGTGGCTTTGGACTTGATTGTGAGCGGTTTCACGCTTTCCCATGCAATAGCTTTTGTTCCGTTCCTTCCATTCTCCTAAATGCATGCAAAGTGCACTGTTTTGGCTCGGTTTCCGCTACTACGCAGCTTGTACCTACAAAATGGTAATGAAAGTACAAAGTAGCCAAATGGGGCATATAGTGACATAATATCACCTAAATGACATAGAAATGCGTGCATAAATGGACTAAAAAGTCTATATAAAATACACGCATCAAACTTCCCCAAACCAAACCTTTGCTTGTCCTCAAGCAAACTAAATGCAGATATATGGAACTAAATGAACCTAGGGGAATGGAGTAAGTCTCAGAGCTAGCTACAAGTCAATGCTAAACCGTTTAATGCACTCATTCAATCGCTACAAAGCTTAATACGAAAGTGAACGGATTTATACAATCTTGGAAATAAATTAGACTTTCGACCCTGCAAGACTCAACCAAATTCGGACTCTCACGGGTCACTCTTCTCTCAACAAGCAAATGGTAATTAAATATGTATAAGAAAGAGAGAAGAAAATATAGCACTCACCTAGACTACGACCGACACAACATGCATCGCTAACTAATATGAAAGATGATTCAAGCACCGTACACACGCATAACCACCGTTCAAGGACTATCACGTGTCGAACATTTGCAAAAATACGGATATGTGAGGCTAATTGGTAAGAAGGGGCAAAACAGTTAATGGAAATGTGAGGGTAAATAGCCAAGCTAGTTCCTAACAAGACCGTAATAGAATTCGTTCCATTCTTCCAACTATCAAAAACTAAGCTCGATGCCTTAACATATCTAGGCATATACAACACAAATCCCATAAAACCCCTCGACAAATAATAATAAGCATAGGAGGTGTAAATAACAAAACCTTCAGCCAATTATTTTTTCTCATTATATTTTTTTTCATTTTTCATTTTCTTTCTTTTTTTTTTCTTTCTTGGCTGATCGAGGGAAAAACCCTTCGATCGAGTGAAATAAGTCACTCGATCGAGGTAACATACAGCAACATCTGCTCGATCGAGCTAAAAGATGCTTGATCGAGGTACTATTCATCACTTCTCTTCTTTTTCTCGAAAATACCCACTCCAATCAATGAAAATGAGTCAAAAACTGACACAACAGTAAAATATACCTTGACTACTAAACTAGCTCGGTAAAGGTAGGCTCAGTTTAGAATGTAGTTAAGGGCAACATGCAGATATGGCTTTATGTGGAGTTAATGGGGTAAAAAGAGGAAAAGGGAGATGCAAATATTCTCAAAACACGTAATACCGACCACAAACCCAATGCGTGCTGGCAATAAGAAATCAAAGTTCATATACAAGCAAATGACACGAGATGTGGGGAGTAACTACTCTTATTCCTAGATGAACTGGTCATAAATGTCACCAGTTATAGGCTCTAAAACTCAGAATATATAAGTAGTTTGCCAAAATGTTGAGTCAAGTCTAATAGTCAAATTTAAATTCCAAGACAAAATTCAATAGTTAACTACTTCGATTTTACTAAGTAAGTCAAGAATGGTGCAAGGAATAGCATAAAATAGACTTGTAGTGCAATTTCATCACGAACAAGACTCCAATCCGACTCGACTATATGCAAAAATAAACGTGATATTTTTGATATTTTCAATTTTTTTTCTAATTAACAAGAATTGTAAACGTGAATGCAATACAAATGCAAATGCAGACGCAAAAGGATGCAAAACACCTCCCCAAACCAAAACAGACAATGTGCTCATTGGCTACGGCACAACAGCATATAAGGGAAAGGGAAACACAACCTAATTCAAGTTCCTAAGGGATGAAAGATATACAAAGAATGGAAAAAAAATAAGCAGAAAAAACTCACAAAACAACAGCTTCCCAAACCAGCATCAAACTGAGGAGCTAACATCACCTCCTCCCAGCAGTCTCCAGGAAAACAATTTGCATTCCACTCGATCGAGTTCTTTTTCTTCCCCAAGTCTCTCGATCGATTAACAATTTACTCGATCGAATGGTTTTCCTATTTGCACAGCCTTCGACTTTTAGCAATTGATTTCCGCTTCTTTTACCTGCAAAAACGATACAAAACGATGCCCAAAAAATACCAAAAATGTCTAACAGGAAAAGTAAATTGTTTATCTAAACTACGGATTATAACGTAACTGATCGGGCATGTCGCAAGCCCAATACAAAGATAAATTACCCAGACTAGGCTAATAACAAATTAATGTAATTAGGGAAGTAGGGGTCGATCCTCAGGGAGATGGTGTTTCCTATAAGATGTGAAATGTCTCGCAATTGGGTTTTATCTAACGAAAATCTGGGTTTTGGGATTTTGATATCTAAACTAATATAAAGCATAAATAAAAACAAAATAAAAACAAATGAAAACAATAAAGCAAGTGATGAAAAGCATCTAGGGAAGTAGGTTCACACATGTAGATTGATATATTGATGAAATTGGATATGGAACATGCAAATAATTCATTGTGAGTTCGTAAGAATGATGTGTTCATTACAATCATAGATCAGATGGTCTAGCAGGCATTTTAGGCGATTTACTAGGTCTTAATCCACCATGTCATGCTTTGTCTATTCAATTCGCGTATTTCTACCTTGGAAAAGAATTCCATTTTAGTCGATGATTTCCGGCCAGAAATCATAGACACAATGTTTTATAAGCACAATTTCTTTTATCCAATTAACATCTTTTAATCAATCTAACATGGCTACCCTACACCCTAGAAAGGTGACTACTTACTCATGACAAAGTTTAAATCTAAGATGATATTAACAATGAAGACTAGGATAGACATGTTTATTTGATTTTGACTCTTTATATGGCGATAATAACGACGCTAATTGACAATCTAGGAAATGAAATTGCAATTATAACGGTCCTAAAATGAATCTAAGACAATATGTAAAGCGAATAACAATCAAATGGAAAACAATAAAGACATTAAACAAGGGATAAAACAGAAATATCTATATGACGATCAATGACGAGAACGATAACAATAATAGAAAATCCTTGCACATAATATACGATCCACCAATTACAACGCTTGAACCACACAAAGGAGATTACAAGGATGAAATTCTTATTAATCTAAACTAATTTTTTGATGTGAAATGGACAGAAATAAACTAAGAACTAAAGACTAAAGAAGAAGAAAATGAGAGAAGGGAGGCTAGTTCCCCCTCCTCCTAATCTAAGGAGAAATGTAAGAAGAGAAGAGAAGAGGATTGTAAGATGGATGATTTGAGAAGAGGGGCTAGAGCATCTATTTATAGTATTAGGGTTTCGTGGAGAAGAGGTCGGGCATTAAACACATAGGACAAAAGTAGGAAGAAGAAGCCGCCATGCTCGGATCAGCAAGGATACCCGATCGGGTACACACTTACCCGATCGGGTAAGTGGACATCTAGAAGCTCTTGACTAACGTTTCATCTTCCTTTGCTTTGACTTGACTTCCATCATCCCCCTTGACCTCTCCAATCGGGTTTGTTGATAGGGTTTGATGCAAGGCGATGAATTCTTCCGCCCAATTGATTGATCTTCCGACAACTACGAAACTGTCTTTGCTTCTTCTCTCTTTTGAATTAGTGAACCTTCTTGAAATGCCTTTCACTTGGTCAAGCTTGCTTCTTCAAATCGTCGGGTTCTAGGCAAATGCTCAGGAATATAGAAAAAGGGCGTAGAAACGTCACTTTCCCTACAAAACATGTTAGAACATAGGAATTCGCCTAGAAGACGATATTAGCTCATAAAGTGGCTTAACAAAGCACAAATGACATACAAAACCGAGCTAAATTGGGGGTTAAAACCATACAAATATTCACTTATCAGTAACGTCTAATCTAAGTAAATAGTCTAATTGTCTAATTGTCTAACGAAAACGCAATAAATTGTTATTTACAAATTGCACGGGGTTGCAAACCCGGCTAATAACCAAATAGTTTTGTGAGAAGGCCACCGTCAGGCCTTTGACTTGCGGAATTACCCTCAGCTGCGGTAATTTCCGACTACTTTTTCCACACATACGATCTTTTCTTGGAGTCTAGCTCCACTTCCGAATCACTCGAATATGTGCGAACTCCTTTGTCCTTCTTTGACTTCTTACTAATACCATCACGCAAACATGGCTCTCCCTTCTCAGCTCCAATGCTGCCGATCTATTATCTGTAAGACAACACACAAAAGCGCGTTCCTCCAATTCGCTCCCAAGATGGGGCGGAGGTGTTACGGTAGCAATAGGAATATCACAAACAGGAGCTATATGCTCGATGGGAACCGAAGGTTTGTCATACATAAACAAATCAGGTGTGATGTCAGCTAAGGGAAGCGCGTGACATGGTGAAACAAGCATGTGACCTTTACTTGCACGAGACTAAGTGAAAACTAGGTTCTCCCCATCTATCTGAAAAGTTAATGTCCGTAACCCGACATCAATAACCGCTTGCGCAGTATGCAAGAACGGTCTTCCCAAAATGATGGGAGTGTGAGAATCCTCAGGTATGTCCAATACTATGAAGTCGACCGGGATAAAGAATCTCCCTATTTGCACAGGTACATCCTCTATGACTCCTAAAGGTCGGGACAAGGTCCTATCTGCCATTTGCACCATCATGTTGGTACACTGAAGCTTGGTGAAGCCTAACTGTTTGGCTAAAGACAAAGGTAAGACGCTAACACTAGCTCCTAGGTCACATAACACATTATCTATAAGATAGGTACCTATATGACACGGTAAGGAAAAGCTACCTGGGTCGGACAGTTTAGGTGGGCATTTGTTCTAGAGGAACGCGGAGCATTCCTCAGTCAAAGCTACAGTCTCTACAGTATCGACTGACCTCTTACGTAAAAGAATTTCACGCATAAATTTCAAGTAAGAGGGTACCTTTAGTAAGAGGTCTGCAAATGGAACATTCACCTTAAGATTGCGTACAATGTCAGCGAACCGAACAAATTCCTTCTCGACCTTAGCCTTCTTCAACCGACCGGGAAACAGAACTAGAACGTTAGGTGATCCACGTTGCGTATCCTTGACAATCGCGTTGTTAATCATCCGCTTGCTTAACCCCTTCGATCGAGCTTCTCGCTCATTAGGACCCATCGATCGAGTATTGATGTCACTCGATCGATCATTCTTGGAACTCAAACTGCTCGATCGAGCAGCATCATCAGTCAAAGTACTCGATCGATCAACTGAACCTTCTCGATCGAGCTTCTGTCTTTCTGATTCACTCGATCGAGGAACAACAACCTCTCGATCGAGTGAATTTCCCTTCAAATTATTCGATCGACTAGAATAAACTCCTCGATCGATCACAATATCAGCATCAGCCTTCAAAAATGATGTGTGTATTTTATATAGACCTTTTACGCCATATTTGCACGCATTTCCATGCTCATTTAGTAGTGTTATACTACAAATATCCCCCGAATAGTCTACTTTGGTTTGTTTTGTAATATTTGCAGGTATGGACCAGAATGACGGAAAACTAGCCATTTTGTAGTTCCTCAAGCATGCATAAGTGAGTCGGAAAGGAATCTTGGTGTCTCGGAATGTGTGAAGCCGTGTTGAAGGAATGGAAGAACGAAATCCATGAACAAACCACTCGTTCGAGGTGTAAAAACCTTCGATCGACTACTCTATTAATTAGAAGACCTCGATCGAGTAACCATTCTACTCGATCGAGCTGCTGGTTTTAGACATTTACTCGATCGACCACACTGCTTACTCGATCGAATATTCCCGTCTTACATTTTCCTCGATCGAGTCGTTTGGACAGCAAATGTTGCTCGATCGAGTGGTTACAAGCTGTGGGCTTTGCGAGATAGTTGTT
Source organism: Heliosperma pusillum (assembly GCA_022085475.1). NCBI lineage: Eukaryota > Viridiplantae > Streptophyta > Magnoliopsida > Caryophyllales > Caryophyllaceae > Heliosperma > Heliosperma pusillum. Next base: position 25,139 of record JAIUZE010066867.1, read on the forward strand.
ATGCAATGGACGCCTTGTAATTTGTTATTTTATTTTGACTTAAGGGTGAAACTACGGAACAATAGATCAACTCCTTACTCTAGACTTTTAGACTGGACAACAACTTTTTACCCTAGACTTTACTTTTGACTGTGATTTTGGATCTGAATTGGAGGACTTCTTCCTCTGACTTTCTTCTTCTTCCCAATTCGGTATTATTGTTCTTAAATTCAATTAATTATTTCCCTATGTCTCTTTATTTCTTATTTGTTGTTGTTGTTCTTCTTTCTATTATGCGTAGCTAATTCCTTTGCTAGGATATAGGGGAACCGTGGCTTAGGTAAGATGAATTGATTAGTAGCCTTTAGATTAGGTTTGGATGCAATCATCACATTTAATAGCTTTTAATTGTTTGAGTCGACGCATTCAATTGATTGATTTGATACCCCCTTGACCTAGATCGAGAGATTGGAAAAGGGCAGATCAGTGATGAACATTGGGATTATGCTAATGAGGGCGAGAGCTAAGTTAGTATATCTTAGGGCGAATAGCGGACCGAAAGGACCTTTTCACTACCCACAAACCTATTTAGATTTTACTTTGATTTTTATCCTGACCCTAGATGCCATGGGGAACCGACGATCCTAGTTCTTCTCCTTTCTGTTATTTCGCTCTTTATTTCTCTTTCCCTTTTCTCTAGTAGTGTTAGAAAATCATTTAAACAAACCCCCCAATTTAGTTACCTTGGAAGACTTAGCAAGTTATAGGTATCCCTCTCCCTGTGGATTCGATACCCGACTGCCTCTACTGCATTTTGTTGAGACCGTTAGGTTTTATCTTTGATAGGGTTGCGATAGCCGTATCAAAAACATTGGAATGCGAACCAGAGATATCAGCAACGGTACCACCAGGACTGTCATAAGCGAGACCGCTTCGCAGAATGATCATGTTCAGTGTCTCCTTGTTCTTATCGGTCTGGGACGGTAACTGGCCAGGTTGCCTAATCGATCTAGCTCCCGCCAACTGAGCAATCTGCGACTCCAAGAGTTTAATGGTAGCATTCGTTGCTTGATCAGATTTGCTCAATTGGGTAGCTAAAGCTTGTATCATCGACTTTAGCTCTCCAACTTCTGAAATTCCTCCAGATGAGGAACTAGCTTGTTGTGAAGACTGGATTTTTTGGAATCCTTGCTTATGCGGCGGTTGATAAGTCGGCTGCTGTGGTGGAGTAGTAGGATTTAGGACATTCTGGCTCGTCCATCTCAAGTTGGGATGGATATTCCCCTGATTATAGTAACCACCCCCTTGACGATATTGTTAAAAGGAACAAACTTGCTCCTTTTCTGCATGACAATCTACAACCGTGTGACCAGTTTCGCCACAGCTTTCACAAGTGATCACTTCATCTCGCTGCAGCAAATGAACCGTCTAATGGTTATCTGCAGCCTGCTTCTCCCATTTGTCAAGTCTGGCATTCAGTTTATCAAATTTAGCATCCAGACCGTCGGAATCAACACTAGCTACTGTCTGTGTACCACTTCGCGGGATACCATATTCAACATAGTGGGTTGCCATCTCCTCGATCAATTTCCAACCCTTATCATCATCTGTCTCCTTCTGGAATCTCTCGTTCGATGCGGCATCTAAGATAGCTCGATGATCATCATACAACCCGTTGTAAAACTGGTTACATAGAAACCATTGTTCGAACCCATGGTGAGGAACATACCTCACTAGCGTCTTAAATCAATCCCAGGACTCATAGAGATTTTCATGAACTGTCTGCTTGAAATTTTTAATCTGACCCCTCAAAGCATTCGTCCTCTGTGGTGGAAAATACTTCTTGTAGAAAGGCAGTGCAAGTGTAGTCCAGTCAGTAATGCCAAGTTCTTCTCTATTCAGATTCTTCAACCAATCTTTGGCATTGTCGGTAAGAGAAAAAGGGAACAAGACCTCCTTGATCTTGTCTTGTGTCACCCCTTTAGAAACTGGAATAGAAGAGCAGTAATCAGCAAAAGTTTCCATATGCTTTCTCGGATCTTCCCCAGCCACACCCCTATACTTGTCCTGCTGAACAAGCTTGATATAAGACGGACGAAGATCAAAAGAAGTTCCATCTTCGTCCGTTGCAAGTTTGAATCCCTGGGGTTTACATGTAGTGGTGGGCTTAGAGTGACTAGCAATGTTAGGCATCTTCGCTGGTACGGTAGTCTCAACAGTCGAATCTTCCTAAAAAATAAAACTGTCAAAAACGGAGTCAGAAGTACTCAAGTCTTCCTCCTGAACAGTCTTATCTAACCCTCTCTTTCTGCGTAAGAAGGTTCTTTCGGGCTCTGGATCAGCTTCCACTAACTCGAGCCTTTGGGACCTGCGCATACACAACTATAGAGAGAAAAATAAGAACAGTCTTAAGGAATTAGAAATTCCTTAAGACGAGACAGAAATAAATAAACAGAAAATTAAATTGCCTCCCCGGCAACGGCGCCAAAATTTGATGCGAGTCGTTATACACCAAAAATAAAAGCCTAAGTCTACTAACTAAAGAAGATAGCGGAAGTAGGGTCGATCTCCACAGGGAGGAAATTAACTAACTGTAATCTAAGTCTGTCAGTCACAGTCTGGGGGTTTTGATTTGGTTTTAAACTAAACTAAATAAGATTTAAGGGAAGAGAAATAAAGGTAGAGGTTAACACGAATAAATCAGATAAAGGAAAAATATGCTAGGATTCGGTCTACTGCAATATCGGCATCTACGGGTCAACTAAGTCAGTCAATCTATCAATGAGAAGGGCAATGGTTTTCTCCTCTCGGTCTCAAACCACCCTAGGGATTTTCCTAATTAACTCTCGCCCTCTTAGGAGTCACCTATCAATTCTAAGCAAGCCTTTCCCTTCCAATCTCTCGATCCAGGTCGGGGTTAACTACCTAGCTAGTCTCCTGGATGCACTCATTCGACTAACCTCAATTATATTGCTTAGATTGATTCTCATATTCAAGATTAACTAATATACTTTATCCTATCACGCCTTTATTACAGTTTTCCTCATCCTAACATATAAGGGAATTAGCTACTTGACCGGTTATGTCGCAGTCCCGATACAAAAATAATTACCCACACTTAGGCTAACAACATAAAGAATGTAATTAGGGAAGTAGGGATTGATCCTCAGGGAGTACGTGTTAACTATGAATTGCTATGGAGTGATTTTCATTTATGTTCGAATCATTTGGGGTGATTATCTAAACTACTAACATGAAATAAAATGACAAGTATGTAATGACGATACTTAAATGACAAGTATGGAAATTGCAATAAAATAAATCTAATCTAATTGACGGAAAGGAAAAATGACAATAATTAAATCTAACTAAGAACGATAATTAAAATGACAGTATGGAAAAACTATCTAACTACAATAATAGAAAACCACTAAACTAACTAAACAACAATAAAATAAACTATCTAAGGACGGAAATAAAATGACGGTAAAATAAACTAACTAAAACAATAAAATAAACTATCTAATCAAATTGATGTAGAGAAATAGAAATTCATGTCAAATGATTTAAAAGCTTTATTGATACCAACATTAGAATTACTACGATTGTCTAAGCCTTGTAGCGGTATATTCCTCTCGGATTCGTACCGACTTTTTATTGGGTCCTAACGTCCTTTCAGCCTGGCTAGGTCACTAAACCCCTATTGGCAGTCCTAATTCCCATCCCAACTCTCGTTTCTAAGACGGAAATTGACTAATACAAACAATTAATCATGGCCACTAAACAAAGTTATAGAATTTGACACGACCAAAGGAAGAAACAAACTAGATGGTTCTATTGGTATCGATTCTTCTTTTAATTCATTATAACTAGCAAATCATTTCAATATTTCAATTTTATTTATTGTATCTACAAAATGATAATCTTACATTAATAGATTAATTCTAAATGATTAAATAAATTATGAGGAAAATGATAAGCAAAATTAAACTACGAAATAAAAGTGCTATATTGATTAAGGTGATCAAGATTATATTAGTAACGATTCTAGTGATGAATTTCATGATGATTATTATATGATTAGGCAAAATACAATATGACATATTAAACAATAATTTAGTTTCAACGAGATTACTTTTATGAGGATTTCCTAACAACAATAATATAAGAACAAGACTTATGAGATTATAGTTCATGATGTCGGAAATTGCATAAGTAAAGGATAGAGAATTACCGAGATTGGAATGCAAATTATGTAAGGAAGAAAGCAAAGAACAAATATTCAACCCAATAAAATGACAAATGCTTATAAAAACAGTAGAGAAATACTTAAGATTGCATAAACTATAATCTAAAACTTGTATGTAAAATGTATTGTATTATTCTAAGTTGTTGTAGTGTTATTCTAAAAATGTATGCTAATTGTGTGATGATCCTTGGCTTTTATAGGGCTGTTTGGCTGCTGCATTTCGTCCAAATTCATACCCTAGACAAAGCCTTAAAACACTCCATTAAAGCTTGGTAGAAGAAGAGCTAAGAGACGTTCATCAGCAAACATACCCGATCGGGTATGTGGTAATCCGATCGGGTATGTAACCCTGATGGATTTTTCCGTCTCTTCCAATTTCGTCTTTGGGCACGGAATCCTATGCCTTGGTCTTGGTCAATGCAACACGTAATTGGGCTTGGGCTAATCTTCCTTTGACTTGGGTTGATGTTTTCCTTTGAGAAACAAAGTCAAAGTCCAAGATGAATCCACTTGAGGAAGGATGTAGCGGAATCGTAGTCAAATCGTGAAATTGCTATCATCGGTTCCTTGAAAACTCGTATTCTAGTGCCTTTGCTCCATAAAGTAAGAAAATATAGCAAAAAACCGCTTCATTTCCTATAAAACGAGACAAAGCACGCAAAACAACTAGAATAGCGATATTAGCTCGTTAATCACTTAACTAAGTGCATAAATCGTATAGAAATCGAGCTAAAACGGGGGATAAATTAGTACAAAATATCACTTATCAAACTCCCCCAAGCTAAACCCTTGCTTGTCCTCAAGCAAACATAACAATCATAACCAGGACAAGGGTAGCTAACAATGATCAATCTATCTTACAAATCTTAAAAATAAGCTCTTAACAAGTAGATGAATCATAAACCCGAAACAACAAGGGCAAAGGAAAGTGCGAATCATGGTTGAGATTTACATAACGGCGCAGCATAAGAAACATCAAATAGACTTTTCGGCTCTTGCATGATCTTTTGACAATGGACTCTCACGGTGCACTCAACACTCAAATTTTTATATAAATCATGGAAATATTATTTTATATTTGAGTGGCACTCTCCTATCTACGACTCATGAGTATGCGCCCGCAATCTAATATGGTAAACATTCCAAAACTACAAGTCACAACAATCGTGAAAAGCATAGAAAGAAACCAAAAGCAAAAAGAAGGCTATGGGAGATGGGTAACCAAGTGGACATATGAATTATGGTAATGTGGAGCTAAGGTCAAGCTAGCAACATACCAATTATGCAAGGATGCTCAATCAAAACTCGGAACCATTCCCAAGAAAATAAAACTAAGCCAAAAATAGCAAATTGGCTTATACTCATGGTAACACAAGAATGAATTTCCCAACTTTTTGAATTTAAAATCATGGAAATAACACTCACAACTTCTTCTTTTCATAAACCATTTTTTCAAATACATGCTTCTTTCTTTCTTTTCATTCTTTTTTCTTTTATTTTTTTTTCTTTTTCTTTTGAGCTCTCTTTTTTTTTTCTTTGGTACGGCAATCAGCAATTCCGTCCAATCAAGATCACTTTGACATAACTTGAACAATATCCCAAATGTGCACCCAAACACAAACGGTATAGCTACTAACTTAACAAGGTAGACAATATTTTTACATGTAGCTAATGAAATGTGAAACGATGTGAAAAGGGGATAAATTTAGGCAATGGATTCAAAGTGAATGGCTTCAAAAGCTTTTTAAATCATGAATGTAATGCTTACTAGAAATGGAATGAAAACCATACTTGTGCGTTTTTGATGTGACGCAAATCATAAGGAGAAACTACACACACCTAATTGGGATCGGGTATAGATGTACTGTAACACCCGCAAATGTACCCTATTTTTCTAGTAAAAATATTTTACGGATACTTTTAAGTGAAATTTAGTTTTAATCGTAAATTTAATTTTCCGAGTCGAATTTGGAATTTCCGAGTTCGTATTTGGAATTTCCGCGAGATTCCATGAGAATCCCGTCTTAAGGCGAGTTTGACTTTTGTTGACTTTTTCCTTACATAACTCATACTACCTCCCTTAACCTATTTTTCATTCACAACTCAAACACAACACATTTCTTCTTCGTTAAGAAATCTCAAACCCTTGCCTCCATCTTTGATCCGATTTTATGATCATCGTATCTCATTCGTTTCCCGCTCAAATTCACGTAAGTTCGTCTTATTCTTCCCCTCTTAGCTTCCTCTATCCGTATTGGTAATAAAATTACCGTCTTTCTCGCTTTTTAAATTATCCGTCTTTCTCAAGGTGAATGATATTCGTCGTTTATTATCTAATTGTATGTAGGTGGAGACTAGGAAGGTTTAGTAATCGTTTAAAGACGCGTAAAGGTAACGGTGAAGGGTTACTCGATATCATTTACGTGTTTTACATGCTTTATATGCTAGAATTCGTATTAGATTACGATTAGTAAGTTTTAGGAGGATTATGTTATGGATGATGATTGTTGTTATTTGATGATTGTTGATGATGAATATTGATTGTTGATAGTTAATAGAAGTGAATTATGAGAATTGGAAATGATAGAGTTGTGTATGTTGCTCACGAGTTGATGTAGTCCCAGCCGGGTGCCCGGCCGCCGGTCCAGTGGCCGGCTGGGAACTCACTGCACCGACCCTTTTTCGTAAAATGATCATATCTCCTTTGTTACTTGCTTGTTTTGGGCTTGTGACCTATCGTTGGCAACCGTAAGAGGATAAGCTATCACCTCGACTTGGAATTTCTGCATTTGCATATCTAGAACTCTAGTTATTACCGTTTGAAGTGGACCCTTGTTTTAGTTAGTTTCCAAACTTGATTTTTGTGTGTAGTTGTGCTCCGAGCCGGGGTACCGGCCGCCGGCCTCCAGACCGGCCTGGAATACGGCTGTGTTTTGTTCTTACAACTTCTAAAACTCGTAATTTATAATAGTTTGCATGATTTGTTTATCGTATAATTTTACGTAGTGACTTATAATATCAATGTTTTGGACTAATGATATTTCTTTTGTTTGTATCACATGTTTTGTGACGGTTTTTGATATGTCCCATTTTTAGTCGGTTTTTACAAATGATACGGTTTGAGCACTATTTTGTCTTGTGATTTGTACTCTCATTCCCTTGGCTACCTCCACGTTCGTAAGGCTGGAATGTCGGAACGGGGAGATATCCTACTGCTTAAATGCATGTGTTAGTGGGCATACGACGACGTTGTTGGGAGTTGAACGCTATGCGTTGATCGACCTGGCCGTCAAATATTGTGTACTTGCGAGGTGGTGTTATTTGTATGTAGCGTACCGTTTGTTATGAGGCTTGTGCTCTTTTCCGCCTCTTCGTGAATTGATCTACCGAATTTGGGGTACTCGGCGTCTATGATTGACCGAGTCTTGGATGCGAAACGTTTTATCGCATGTCGAATCGAAAAATGTGATTTCGAGAATCTGGCCAGGTTTAGATTAGGAGCCGTTTTATTATCGTTCCTACCAGAAGGAAATTAGTCTACATATACGAAATGTAGCATCGTGTATGCGTTCAGGGAAACGATGTATCCCGTGGATGCCTTTTAATCATACTTGCCATGTACACGGTGCTAGTGCGTTTCATTTACCGTGAGAGATGTCGTCTTTGTGTCGTTGTGCTTGGATGCGTGATTACATGATTGTATTCATGATCATTGCATGACTTGGCACGGTTTGTTTGTCGAGTCCATGATTGTTTATTCGTGATTGATGCATGACTTGGCATGGTTTGTTTGTCGAGTCTCAATCTTATCAAACTTATACCGCTAACGGTGAGATGCAAGCCCTAGTGAGCGTATTCGGTTGCCTAAGAGTGTCTTCCCCGAGTCTATCTATAGCATGATGATTACGGATTGTACTTCATATGCTCTTATCATTATATATTAATTGCCTATCTATTCTTATCGTATTTCACATGTATATCTATATATGCATGCTTCTACTTTTGTATTTCCTTTATGATGCAGGAGCAAAGGGTATGATTCCTAGGCCGAGTAGTATACACGGTTTCCTAGGAAGGGTAGAAGACACGGTGTCCAAAACCGTGTAGGATTAGTTAATTAGTTTATTTATTTCGAATAAGATTAGGAAATCTTGTTAGTTTCCTAATACTAGTTAAAGTTGTTATTTTATTATTATATTATTATTAGGAAAGATTACTACCTTGCTCTTCAAGCATGGTTAGGATTAGCTAGTTATTATAAATAAGGATCAAATGTGACCTTATTTTTCAGATTATTCACATAAGAATTAAGCAATAAAATTGTTTTGGTTTGCGAACCGTGTTTTAATTAGGCTTGCGAGTTTAATTAAGTTGATCAACCTTGCGAGGCTGATTCAAGTGTCTCGAGTTCAAATCCTTGCGAGGCTAAGAGCGAGATTCACACTACTATCCTTGTTACCTTCAAAATTCACGAGTTTACCTATTATACAAGTCAGTTCCGCTGCAAGATTCAACAGTTCAGCACACTGTTGCATCCAGAATTAGAGTAGTTTACCCTCACAAAACAACAGTCCTCCGTACTGTTACATCTAACCCAGTTATTTTACATCAAATTGGTATCAGAGCTTCGGCTCTTGATTTATTTCTTAATAAATCTTTCTTGGGAAAATATGTGACATGGGTTTGAAGAAAATCAATCGAGCATTAAAAGAATTAGAGGAGTATCAACTTTCTCTATTATTCAAGGAGTTAGAAAGAGGTTTGGATCGTATGTTACGTATTTGTGAAAAGTATGAACATGTACCTAACCCATCGTATGAAATAAAGAACCAAGAGGTAGAGATTGAGTCGTTTAAAGTTCTTCCTCAAGAAGAGTTGGTGGTTTACAATTTAAATCTTCAAGCTGATCCAATTACAAAGGAAAAGGTTGAATCTTTTAATGTTATTCCTAAAGAACTGGAAAATGCTGAATCTTATAATCTTATTCATGAAGAAGAGGAGAAGGTAGGAGACGAGGTTGAAGAGGGCGTGGTTGGTGGTCTGATGAATCATCATAATGAGAAACTTATAAATCTGTCTAAAGGTGAATCCAACGATCCTAATTTGATCTTGGTTAAGGAGTTGCTGCATATTCATGATTACTCGGAGTTTCAAGACACAAGTCTTTATCAATCGCCGCTTGATAAATCGATTGACAAGAAGCTAGGTGTTGTAGAGAATCAGTGTTGTTTGTTTTTGAATTCGGTCTTTGTGGATGTGGATGCTCATGGTGGACTTACCGGCTCAAGCAAGTGCTCTTTCAAGTTTTCTATATTTGTGCAAGGAGGGAGGTGGGGTGGTAGGCACAAGAAAATATGGCTCCAAGGGCATAGACACAAGAAAAGATGGTTCAAGGGGCAAAGGCACAAGTATAAACATAAGTGTCCTATAAACTGCATACGGATCGCAACTAACATGGTTAAGTTCGTACAATTTGTTTTTGATCCGGGTGACAACATTGGGGTCGAAATTTGAGGTCAAATTCTCAAAAAAAGAGGGAGAGAATGATGCAGGAGCAAAGGGTATGATTCCTAGGCCGAGTAGTATACACGGTTTCCTAGGAAGGGTAGAAGACACGGTGTCCAAAACCGTGTAGGATTAGTTAATTAGTTTATTTATTTCGAATAAGATTAGGAAATCTTATTAGTTTCCTAATACTAGTTAAAGTTGTTATTTTATTATTATATTATTATTAGGAAAGATTACTACCTTGCTCTTCAAGCATGGTTAGGATTAGCTAGTTATTATAAATAAGGATCAAATGTGACCTTATTTTTCAGATTATTCACATAAGAATTAAGCAATAAAATTGTTTTGGTTTGCGAACCGTGTTTTAATTAGGCTTGCGAGTTTAATTAAGTTGATCAACCTTGCGAGGCTGATTCAAGTGTCTCGAGTTCAAATCCTTGCGAGGCTAAGAGCGAGATTCACACTACTATCCTTGTTACCTTCAAAATTCACGAGTTTACCTATTATACAAGTCAGTTCCGCTGCAAGATTCAACAGTTCAGCACACTGTTGCATCCAGAATTAGAGTAGTTTACCCTCACAAAACAACAGTCCTCCGTACTGTTACATCTAACCCAGTTATTTTACATCATTTTATGTATGTTTGATGTGATATGGCTGGGAGAACCCGGAGTTACTCCCCACTGACTGTGGCGTTCATGTTTTTCATGGATGAACAGGTTGCTTGATTGGATGGCTTTTTGCTTGTGGTATTTTGGGTTCGGGTGTGAGCTAGCGGGTGTTGTCCCTGGATGAAACACCTCTAGACGTTGATTAGCTAGTTGCTAATGGCTTTGTTATTGGTTAACATTTTGAGAGACTACGTCTCTTGTAGTATTTTATATTTTGTTTGTAATTACTGACATTCCTCGTATTTCTATCTTGCATGTATAAAAGTTTTAAAAACATCATATTTCCGCTTTATAAATCACATGCTTGTATGTTTTATATTTCCGCATTCGCGAGGGTTGTCACAGTTGGTATCAGAGCTTTATCGCTCCCGACGCACACACGTGAACGCTAAACTTAAACTACTTGACCTTGAAATAATCAATGAGAGATGGGTAGACTTAAGGACCTAAGGTGGTAGTCTTTGGTGTACTTGATGTTTGTTAGGTTCTAACTTGTTTGTTGATTGTGTTGAGTGATGTTATGTTTGTTTGTATCTATCGTCTTAAGGTGGATCATTGTGTTACCTAGAAGAAGTATCCTCTACCGAATATTTGAAGATTGACAAGCCTAATTGAAGTGTATTTCTTCCTCATCTATGAATTCTCTCGTCCTTAATGTATTATGCTCTCTTCCTTCTATCTAGGTGCTTCTTTCTCTTCCAACTTGTTTGCCTCTTGGAAATTACTCTTGATAGTTCCTCCATCTTACCATTGGTATCCTTACCTTTCCCTTGTAACATTTTTGTGGCACCATACCCTTTTGTTAGTGGCATATTGTACTTGGTCGGAAAAATTTTAGACTTGGTGGAATGTTAGTGTTGGTTAGAATAAATTTGGGATTTGAGGTAAATGGTGTAGATCTAAATTCACCCTATATTGATGATTCGTTGTAACTCTAAGGAAAGGTAGTAAGATAAGTTTGATGATTTTAATGCTTGATGCTTGTCATGACTTGTGTGTAAATAGTTCATGATATTCGATGGTGTAAGGTTGAATGAGTTGGCTATGACTTCTTAACTCATTAGTAATTTAGTCTTTTGGACTTAGAAGTTTAGTATTGTTTTGAAGACCCCCCTAAATTTATAGAGAGAGAATGATTTAGGGAGAGAAAAGTAGCGAGTTTTGTTATTATGTTTTGAGTAGTAGATGGGGTATATATAGTAGTGAAATGAACATAAAAACTCACAAAATAAGTGAAGAAAATGGTGTGTCTAGAAGACCATACAATCAACTTAGGAAACAACTTGAGTCAAGCATGAAAAATGCTTAATTAACTTAGAAATATGATCCACTTTTAATCTGGGACAAAAACCTAGTATTTTCTTCTATTGAAGCACACAAAATCCAACAATCCCCCACATGATTCAAAAGAAGAATAAGGAAAGAAAGGAGTTTGTAAGGCAACGAAGGTTTCGCTTAAGATGTCAATGTCTTTCGGACTTGAATTGACACCCGGTGAGTACAACAAACGTCAAACTGTCATCTTTAGTGGAATCTTTCACCTTGAACCATAGATGAAGTTGGTAAGAAGTCATTTCACACCTACTTCACCTCAAATCAAGGCTAGTGTTCGCGACTATGTTAAACATGAACACAAAATATCAATTATATTTCACATGGACTATCCAAGTGCCCCCACATTTCCTAGTACTTCATGAGCGCTCTAGAGGTCCATGCTAGAAGGCCCCTCATGGGGAGGTCGGCAAAACCCCCCACACTCACATAGGCAAGTTCATTAAGTTTGACTGTCACAAACCACCCACAGATGGACTATGAACTTGTTAAGAGTCATTTGTCAACCTTACACACTTGACAGTTAACATAAAAAATTGCTACGCAAAACTTTTATGTAAGTGGAATGGTTCGTAGCATTACAACTCGAGATCCATGTGACTTCGTTTGACCACATTGAACTTAGTTGTACTAAGTTGGGTATCCATCACACTTCACTCCTTAACTGGCTTTAAGCCCATTCCTCGTGTTGCCGACAGCACCAACTACTACCATGGCCAGTGGTACGAGGATCTCAATATTCTCTCACATTCTCAAGCAAATGTGTGCACAACATTGTCACGTGGTACCACACTACTATTTCACAGCGCTTTATACTGGTCAATGGCTACCTCAACGTAGCCTTCAACATATTCTTGTCAACACATTGGGAACCACTTCCCCATACAAACTAAACCGAAAAAACCTTCATGCCATCGGTTAGTTATCCTGACAATTATCAACAAATCAAAATTAGATTTCACTGTACAAAAATGTACAATTAATTTAATATACAACAATAATATATTTACGCATTATCATCACCATTCAAATATTTTCATCACCTTTTAGACACATCAAGAGCGTATGCCTAAACTGTGACAACCCTCGCGAATGCGGAAATAAAATATAACAAGCATGTGATTTATAAAGCAGAAAATACGGTATTTTAAAAACCTTTATACATGCAAGATAGAAATACGAGGAATGTCAGTAATTATAAACCAAATATAAAATACCACAAGAGACGTAGTCTCTCAAAATGTTAACCAACAACAAAGTTATTAGCAACTAGCTAATCAACGTCTAGAGGTGTTTCATCCAGGGACAACGCCCGCTAGCTCACACCCGAACCCAAAATACCACAAGCAAAAAGCCATCCAATCAAGCAACCTGTTCGTCCATGAAAAACATGAACGCCACAGTCAGTGGGGAGTAACTCCGGGTTCTCCCAGCCATATCACATTAAACGCACATAGAAGGAAATACAAAAAAGTATAGCAAGCATGCAATATATAGATATACATGTGAAATACGGTAAGAATAGATAGGCAATTCAATATATAATGATAAGAGCATATGGAATACGAATCCGAATCCATCATGTTATACAAAGACTCGGGGAAGACACTCTTAGGCAACCGAATACGCTCACTAGGGCTTGCATCTCACCGTTAGCGGTATAAGTTTGATAAGATTGAGACTCGACAAACAAACCATGCCAAGTCAGGGTATGACCATGAATAATCAATCATGTAATCACCCATCCACACATAACAATACAATGACGACCTCTCTCACGGTAAATGAAACGCACTAGCACCGTGTACATGGCAAGTATGATTAACAGGCATCCACGAGATAAGCATTTCCCTGAACGCATACACGATGACATTTCGTATATGTAGACTAATTTCCTCCGGGTAGGACGACGATAATAATACGGTTCCTAGTCTAAACCTGGCCAGACTCTCGGAATAAACGTGTTCCGATTCGACAAGCGATGACATTTCGCATCGAAGACTCGGTCAATCATAGATGGCGATTACCCCAAATTCGGTCGATAATTCACGAAAGAGGCGGAAAAGAGCTCGAGCCACATAACAAGCGGTACGCTACATGCAAATAATACCACCTCGCAAGTACACAACATTTGACGGCCGGGTCGATCAACGCAATGCGTTCGCCTCCCAACAACGTCGTCGTATGCCCACTAACACATGCAATTAAGCAGTAGGATACCTCCCTGTTCCGACATTCCAGCCTTACGAATGTGGAGGTAGCCAAGGGAATGAGAGTACAAAGCACGTAACAAAATAGTGCTCAAACCGTAACATTTGTAAAAACCGACTCAAAGTGGGACATACCAAATACCGTCACAAAACATGCGATACAAGCGATTGGAATATCATATATTCAAAACATTAATATTATAAGTCACTACGTAAAATTATACGATAAACGAATCATGCGAACTATTATAAATTACGAGTTTTAGAAATTATAAGAAAAATACATAGCCGTGTTGTCGGCCGGTCAGAGGACCGGCGGCCGGTACCCCGGCTCGCGCATCATGCCAAAACCAAAAATCATAAAGAAAAGGGTAGTGTGTTCCAGGCCGGTCTAGGGGCCGGCGGCCGGTACCCCGGCCAGGAGCACCTTTACACAAAAATCCAACATTCACTACTGATGTGTTCCCAGCCGGTGGGCAGACTGGCGGCCGGTCACCCGGCTGGGAACCACAGTTCAATCCGTGAGCTTCAATTCAAGTTCTATCATTTCTAATTCTCATAATTTACTTCTATTAACTATCAACAATCAATATTCATCATCAACAATCATCAACTAACAACAATCATCATCTATTACATAAATCCTAAGCTTTCTAATCGTATTCTAATACGAATTTTATCATAGAAATCATGTAAAACACGTAAATGATATCGAGTAACCCTTCACCGTTACCTTTATGCGTCTTTACTCCGCGTCAAGGTCCTCTTCAATCAAGGAGTAATCTTTGTCGGGATCTTGGAGGTCACCACCTACAAATAGTTAATAAAAGATGAATTTACTTCACTTGAGAAAGACGGAAAGTTTGAAAAGCGAGAAAGATGGTAATTTTATTATCAATACGGATAGAGGAAGATAAGAGGGGAAGAATAAGACGAACTTACGTGAATTTGAGCAAGAAATGAGCGAGATATGACGATTCTAAGATTGGATGATTATGGAAGCTAGGTTTTTCTTTGGTTTTCTTAGTGATGAAGTAAGTTTGAGTTGTGTGAGTATGAATTAGGTTAGGAGGGAGTATGAGGGAAAAAGTCAAGAAAAAGTCAAAGACGACTTAAGACGGGATTTACTTGAAATCTCGCGGAAAAATCCAAATACGAACTCGGAAATTCTAAATTCGATTTGGAAAAATTAAATTCTAAATTAAGACTAAATTTCGCTGAAAAGTATCCGTAAAATATTTTCACTATAAAAAATAGGGTACATTTACGGGTGTTACAATCACCCCACCTTTTAAAAAGTTTCGCCCTCGAAACTTGAGGGAAAGAAAGATACCTTACTCGAATAGACTCGGATATTTACTACGCATAGAAGCTTCAGTTTCCCAAGTCTCTTCTTCGACATTAGCACATCTCCACAAGATTTTCACTAAAGGAACCACCTTACTTCTCAACTTCTTATCCTTACGATCAAGGATGCGAATCGGCTTCTCTTCAAAAGGACAAATTCGGTTCAAGCTCGGGCATTTCCTTTTGAAAGACATGGCTTGGATCACTAACATACTTTCTCAATTGAGAAACATGGAATACATCATGAACCTTAGCCAAATTCGGGGCAAATCCAACTTGTAAGCAACGGCACCAATCTTTTTCACAATATCAAAGGGTCCAATGTATTTCGGGCTCAATTTACCCTTAACACCAAACCGTTTAACACCCTTCATTGGAGATACTTTCAAGAACACCTTATCTCCAACCTCAAATTCTAGCGGTCTTCTTCGGATATCGGCATAAGACTTTTGACGGTCTTGAGCGGCTTTCATTCTATCACGAATGACCTTCACATTATCAACAGTCTCAACAAGAACATCGGGGCCTAAGTCACGAACATCACTCAATTGATTCCAACATATAGGACTCCGACATTTTCTTCCATAAAGAGCTTCATAAGGAGCCATCTTGATAGATGCATGATAACAGTTGTTGTAAGAAAACTCCACCAACGATAGACTCTTTTCCCTACTAGATTGGAAGTCGAGTGCACAAGCCCTAAGCAAGTCTTCTAAAGTCTTAAAAGTCCTCTCGATCTGACCATTGGTAGCGGCATGAAATGCGGTACTCATCAACAACTTACTACCCATGGCTTCTTGCAAAGCTTTCCAAAATCTCGAACAAAACCTCGAATCTCGGTCGGATATAATCTCCTTAGGAACACCATGATATCTAACAATTTCATCAACATAGGCTTTCGCTAGTCGATCCAAACTCTAGGTTTCTTTGATCGGAATAAATCTAGCACACTTGGTCAAACGATCAACAACAACGTAAACGGCATCTTTACCTCCAACGGTCCTCGGCAAAGCCATAACAAAATCCATGGAAATAGATTCCTACTTCCATAGTGGAATATCCAACGGTTGTAGCAATCCACTGGGCCTCTTGTGTTCAATCTTCACTTGTTGGCAAGTAAGACATCTTCTAACATAAGACACAACATCGCCCTTCATGTTCGGCCACCAAAACTGTAGCTTCAAATCCTTGTACATTTTATCACCTCCGGGGTGAATAGAATAAGGGGAAACGTGACCTTCATCAAGAACTCGCTTCCTCAAATCAAGAGCATTAGGAACAAATAAACGGCCATGGAAACGAAGAACACCTTCATCATCAAACTTGAAATATTTAGCTTTACCTTCAAGAAGCTTGGCTTGAATAGACTTGTAGGTAAGATCATCAACTTGGCTTTCGCGGATCTCACGGAGAAAAACACGTTCGGCAGTCATAGCACCAACATGAACAAATCCACGCTCCACGAATTCCAACTTCAACTTTCGAAACTCGGCACAAAGATCATCGGGTAATACCCGCATAGCATTCAATGCATGAGAAGCTTTCCTACTAAGAGCATCGGCAACAACATTTGCCTTCCCTTCATGATACAATAACTCAAAATCATAATCGTTCACCAATTCCAACCATCTTCTTTGTCTCATATTCAACTCTTTTTGAGTAAATATGTACTTCAAACTTTTGTGATCGGTGAATATACGACAATGAACACCAATAAGGTAGTGTCTCCACACTTTCAAAGCATGAACAACGACGGCCAATTCCAAATCATGAGTAGGATAGTTCACTTCATGAACTCTCAACTGTCTTGAAGCATACGCCACCACTTTCCTACTTTGCATAAGAACACAACCCAATCCCATTTTAGAAGCATCACAATAGACATCAAAGTCTACACCATCTTCAGGCAAAGTCAACACCGGAGCGGTAGTTAACCTTTTCTTTAGCTCTTGAAACGCAGCTTCACAAGCTTTATTCAAAGGGAACTTGGTTTCCTTCTTCAACAACTGGGTCATCGGTCTAGCAAGCTTAGAGAAATCCTTGACAAATCTACGGTAATAACCAGCTAATCCAAGAAAACTTCGAATTTCTCTAATATCGGTCGGACTCTTCCAATCCACCACAACTTCAATCTTAGAAGGATCCACCATTACACCCTCTTTAGAAATCACATGCCCAAGAAAGGACACTTTAGGTAACCAAAATTCACACTTGGAGAACTTAGCATACCACTTCTCACGACGAAGAACACTCAAAATAGTCCTTAGATGAATAGCATGCTCTTCTTCGGACTTGGAGAAAATAAGAATATCATCAATGAATACCACCACACACTTGTCAAGATACTCACTAAATGTGCGGTTCATTTCGTCCATAAAGTTAGCGGGAGCATTCGTCAACCCAAATGGCATTACCTTGAACTCATAATGACCATACCTTGTACTAAAAGCGGTCTTTGGAATATCAACATCTCGAACAGGAATTTGGTGATAACCGGATCTCAAATCAATCTTGTAAAAAGTAGAAGCACCCTTTAGTTGATCAAACAAATCTTCTATTCTCGGCAAAGGATACCTATTTCAATTCACGATAATCAATACAAAGCCTCATAGAACCATCTTTCTTCTTTACAAAAAGAACGGGAGCACCCCAAGGCGAGGCACTTGGTCGAATAAAACCCTATTCAATCATATCATCTAGCTGCTTCCTTAATTCTTTCAATTCGGTCGGAGCCATACGGTAAGGAGCTTTGGCTATGGGTCCGGAACCAGGTACAAGATCAATAGAGAACTCAACATCACGCTCGGGAGGAATCCCGGGCAAATCTTCAGGAAATACATCAACGAATTCTCGAACAATAGGCACATCTTCAATACTTGGCAAAGAGGTAGTAGAAGAAGTCACAATACACAAGTATGCTTAGTGACCTTTTCTTACCATACTTACCAACTTCATAGCGGAAATCAAAGACACACCTTTTCGGGGATGAGATCCCTTATAGGTTATTCTAACTCCTAAAGGACTCTTTAAATAAATCTTTTGATCACGACACTCGAACCTAGCATGATACAATGCTAACCAATCAATACCTAGGATTATATCGAACTCTTCTAGAGGAAACTTAAGGAGATTGGCGGGGAAGATAGAACCCGCAATAGATATTGGGACATTTGGATATAAAGTAGAACAAGAGATAATATCTCCGGATGGTAAGGATATGGGAGTATCCTCACTAGATGTAGGCTCGATAGATAATTTATTAGCATAAGTCGAAGACACAAAAGACATTGAAGCACCGGTATCAAATAGAATAAGACACGGTTGCTCTAAGATTGAGAACATACCCGTAATGATCTCTGGATGAGCGTCAGCTTCGGCACGGCTCATGACAAAGATAGAACCCTTATGTTTAGCAGGAGGAGGGGGCAACTTTCGATCGGGGCAATCCTCATAATGGTGACCACCCTTTTGACAAAAGTAGCAAATGTAAGGTCGGTTGGAACAAGACACACCGGGGTGGTGTGGAAGTCTAAAACGGTTACATTGGCGACCTTGAGCTTGAGCTTGAGGAGCATAAGGCCTATGAGCCACATTTGAAGTAGCTCTAGGAATGAAAAGAGTAGGAGCTCTTGCATTTGCATTGGAAGGAGGATTGAATCTCCTCTTGTTAGCATAAGAATTAGAAGGAGACGGAATAAATGGTCTCTTCCCATAAACATTCGGCCTAGGAGTGAAAGAAGGAGAGGGATTATTCATCAAAGCTTCATCTCTAATAGCCTTCATGGAATTCTCGGCCCACAAAGCATCATCATAAAGATCCCCAAAAGAAATAGTATTCCTTCTCACTTTACTTTGAAGAACGGCACTCAACTTGTTACGGTAATAGAAAGCTCGGTCCTCGTCATCTCGGATAAGTCTTGGAGCAAAATGAGCAAGCTTATTGAACTCCGTAGTGAAGTCCTGAGCTGACAAGTTGCCTTGCTTAAAGTCAATGAACTCCTTGAGCCTTTGTTGCTTAAGCTCTTTAGGATAGAATCTACCTTCCACAAGAGCATTGAAACAAGCCCAGTTGAAGTCATCTTCGAGAGTAGCGGTGGCACTAGTGATAGCCCACCAATTATCAGCTTCCCTCACAAGGAAGTGCTTTGCGATCCTCACCTTGTCCTCTTCACGGACTTGGTATAGATCGAACTGCTTCTCTATCTCACGGAACCAATCGGATAACTCCGTAGGGTCCGGCTCTCCACCATATGGTACAATCTTACTTCTAGCTATTTGTCCAGCTACCCATGCGTAGCCACCTTGATGGTTATCTTCCCTTCGAGGGGGAATTTGGTTGGCTTGAGCTAAAGCCGCATCTTGTTGATTTTTCAGCACTTGAGTGAGAGCTTCCAACATAACATTCTCAACTAGTCGTGGTCTAACCATCTTCATAAGAAACAAAAACAAATTAAGTTACTCCTATCAATTAGCATAAACAAATAGACTACCAAGTAAAATCCTTAACTTCTACCCAACTCTCATTTATTATTTTATGGTCAAGTAGTTTAAGTTAGGGTTCACGTGTGTGCGTCGGGAGCGATAAAGCTCTGATACCAACTGTGACAACCCTCGCGAATGCGGAAATATAAAACATACAAGCATGTGAATTATATAGTGGAAATATGAAGCTTTTAAAAACTTTTATACATGCAAGAAGGAGTATACGAGGAGTGTCAAATATTACAAACTAAAGTATGAAATACAACCAAGAGACGTAGTCTCTCAAAATACTATAAATGTCAAAGTGTTTAGCAAACTAGCTAAAATCGTCTAGAGGTGAAACTTCCAGGGACAACGCCCGCTAGCTCACACCCAAACCCAAAATATCAAGCAAAATACCATCCAAGCAAGCAACATGTTCATCCATGAAAAACATGAACGCCACAATCAGTGGGAAGTAACTCCGGGTTCTCCCAGCCATATCACATTAAAAGTACATAGAAGGAAATACAAAAGTAGAAGCATGCATGGAGTGTAAACTACTAAGGTTCACAAGTTTTAAGTGACTTGATTAGCTTGACTCAA
This sequence comes from Heliosperma pusillum, assembly GCA_022085475.1. Classification (NCBI taxonomy): domain Eukaryota; kingdom Viridiplantae; phylum Streptophyta; class Magnoliopsida; order Caryophyllales; family Caryophyllaceae; genus Heliosperma; species Heliosperma pusillum. The sequence goes on from JAIUZE010066867.1 coordinate 45,502, forward strand.
ACTGAATACAATATCAAGTAACAAGGGGTGTTGTTTTAGGGATTGTGAGTTATTTTAGCTGAAAGATACAAGGGATATGACTTGGAGACAATCCTCTACAGCAAGGCACAAGAGAAAAGGACTCAAAGACTGGATTTAGAGATAGTTTTCAAGTATTACAGCAAAGCACAAACACTCTAAACTAAACTCAACAGCAAGTAAGTTAACCACAGCAAAGCACAGGTATAACTTGACTCACAATACAAGGCACTGATCAAACACCTTGGAGATGTATCAGGCTTGCTTCAAACTACAGCTCTTAGCACAAGTTTGATAACATTGAGTGATTTCTCAAAGTTTAATTCATTCATTCATAAAAGTCTGCTCAAACAAACATACAAGACCTCTTTATATAGAGGGGCTGATAACTTGTGAGCCATTGGATGCACAGATCATCCAAGGGCCAACTTAGGATTCAAACTACTACTACTGACACTAATTAAGAGCCTCATAATAGGACGAGCTCAACAACTATAAAGGACAGACACAAGACACAAAAAACAGACTGAACAAAAAGCAAATAAAGCAGTTTTGGAGTTTTCCTGAAATGGAAATCTGTTGTTCTTGTTGCCTTGTTGCTTTGCCTGGATGTGTTGCTGCTCCTTGGGACTCCCTACTCTATTTAGAACATAGATAAGACCTGCCTTGGACGAGGACAAGTTGACTTAAACAAAAGGAAACCATAAACTGCCTTGTACTTTCTCTGTTTTTAATGGGTTTGCTGGACTCTAACTTGGGGTGTCTGTTTCATGGGTTTTTACTAGACTTCAAAAGGATTTGTCCTGGACAAACTTGTAGCTTAGTGGGTTGGCTTGATGGTAGGCCATGGTGGGGGTGGTTGGGATGCTCTGGTGTACCTCCTAGATACAGAGTTTGTGAATTGGTCTGTCTGTGCCTGAAGGTTTTTTTGTCTGTCTTGTGTGGGTAATGTGGGTTGTATTGGGGCTTGGCATGGGTTGTTGAGTCTTGGACTGTCTTCTTCATTGGGGTAGCTTGGCTTGGGTTGTTCTTGACTTGTCATAACTTGTTGTTTAGACCTTGTAACTCGAGCTTCCATCTGAGGGGTCAAGCTTGTCTTGTATGTGGTTTGATCATCAAGACCCCTTGGGTGAGCTCCTGCTGCAGCCTCCCCAGGTTGAAAAGGGCTTGACCTCAAGCCTATGTCTTCCTCCCCCTCAGAGTCTTCATAGAAGGGACTGAGATCTCCCACATTGAATGTTCCATGGACTGCATACTCTCCTGGTAGATCAATTTTGTAGGCATTGGGACCTATCTTCTCTGTGACTTGAAAAGGACCATCTGCCCTGGGCTCTAGCTTGTTCTTTCTCTTGGAAGGGAACCTCTCTTTCCTTAGGTTGATCCATACTAGGTCTCCTGGTGCAAAGTCTTTCTTGGTCTTAGGATCCTTGGCATTCTTTTTGTATAGATCATTGGCTCTCTCAATTTGCTTTCTGACTGATTCATGAAGTTTTAGCATTTGTTCCACCCTCTTCTTGGCATCATAGTGGACCTCTGACCTGCACACATTAGACAAACTCAAAGGCATTAAGGGGTTAGTACCATAGACCACTTCAAAGGGGGAGTGGCCTGTGGCTGCTGATGGAGCTCTATTGAAAGAGAACTCTGCTTGAGCCAACTTCAAGTCCCAATCCTTGAGAGATTTGCTGACTATACACCTCAAGATTCTTCCCAAGGTCTTGTTAGTCACCTCAGTTTGGCCATCAGTTTGAGGGTGATGGGAGGTACTAAACAATAACCTAGTGTTAAGCAGTTTCCACAATGTCCTCCAGAAGTGGCTCATAAACTTTGTGTCTCTGTCAGACACAATGGTCCTTGGAACTCCATGTAACCTCACTACCTCATCAAGGTATAGCTCTGCTACACTCACAGCATCCTCAGTCTTCTTGCATGCAATGAAATGTGCCATCTTACTGAACCTATCCACAACCACCATGATAGAATCCTTCCCTCTTGCTGTCCTAGGCAATGCCATTATGAAATCCATACTAACATCCTCCCAAGGCCTACATGGGACTGGTAGGGGAGTGTAAGGTCCTGCTTGGAAAGAACTCTTGGCCTTTTGACAAACTCCACACCTTCTGAGCACTATTTGAACTTCTCCCATCATCTTAGGCCAGTGGAATTGATCTTGTAGTATGTCCACAGTTTTCTGAACCCCAAAGTGTCCTCCAAGGCCACTCCCATGTACCTCCTTGATCAATAGGTTCCTATAAGATCCTCTGGGGACACACAACTTGTTTCCTTTAAACAAGAATCCATTTTGCAAAGTGTATGGTGAGTCAATGGTTCTTGTTCCCTCTTTCTGTGCTAACCAATCTTCTGCCAAGTCTGGATCTTCTTGATACATGTCCTTCATAAACTCAAAGCCAAGAACCCTTTGCTCCATAGTTGATAGCAGAGTGTACCTCCTAGACAATGCATCAGCCACCACATTTTGTTTGCCCTCTTTGTACTTGCTAGAAAAGGTGAATGATTGAAGGAACTCCACCCACTTAGCATGTCTGTGACTGAGCTTATGCTGGCCTCCTATGTACTTCAATGCCTCATGATCAGAGTGTAAGACAAAAGGTTTGGGCTTCAGGTAATGACTCCAATGCCTCAGAGCTCTGACAAGAGCATAGAACTCTTTATCATATGTAGAATAGTTTAGCTTGGCACCACTTAGCTTTTCACTAAAGTAGGCTACAGGTTTCTTCTCTTGGATGAGGACAGCTCTAATTCCCACTCCACTTGCATCACATTCAACCTCAAATAGGCAATCAAAGTTTGGCAATCTTAGGATAGGTGCACTGCACAAGAGCTTCTTCATGTGTTTGAAAGCCTGTAAAGCATTCTCAGTCCAAGTGAACTCTCCCTTCTTCATGCACTCAGTGAGAGGTGCTGCAATGGTGCTAAAGTCCTTAATGAATCTTCTGTAGAAGGATGCTAAGCCATGGAATCCCCTTACTTCTGTAATACTCCTAGGGATAGGCCAAGACTGGACTGCCATGATCTTGTCTTGATCAACTGAAATGCCTCTACCAGATACCACATATCCTAGAAACTTGACTTCCTCAGTCATGAAGGTGCACTTCTCAAGCTTCCCAAAGAGCTTGCTCTCCTTAAGTATTTCAAACACAGCCTCAAGATGCCTCAAATGATCATCCTTGCTCTTGCTGTAGATGAGGATATCATCAAAGTATACCACCACAAATCTCCCTAGGCAAGGCCTAAGCACTTCTGTCATCAATCTCATGAAGGTACTTGGGGCATTTGACAGGCCAAAGGGCATGACAAGCCACTCATAAAGGCCATGCTTTGTTTTGAAGGCTGTCTTCCACTCATCTCCTTCTCTGATCCTCAATTGATGGTAACCTTGCCTCAAGTCAATCTTAGAAAAGAACCTTGAGCCACTTAGCTCATCCAACATGTCATCAAGCCTAGGTATAGGGAACCTATACTTGACTGTGATGTTGTTGATAGCCCTGCTATCTATGCACATCCTCCAAGTCCCATCCTTCTTAGGAACCAACAATGCAGGCACAGCACAAGGGCTTAATGACTCCCTTACAAACCCTTTACTCATCAACTCTCCAACTTGCTTTTGCAGCTCTTGTGTAGCCTTAGGATCACATCTGTAGGCTGGTCTATTAGGTAGTACAGACCCTGGCACAAGGTCTATTTGGTGTTCAATCCCTCTCAAAGGGGGTAAGCCATCAGGAAGTTCCTCTGGAAACACTTCCTTGAACTGATCAATGAGGGGCTTAACATCTGCAGGGATCACCTTAGACTCCTCTTCCTGAACTTCTTTTGATAGCAGCATTACTATAGGTTGCTCCTCACTACACTCCTTGACCATTGCTGACTCAGATAGAAATACAACTCCACTCAAATCCTCAGCCATACTTGGACTCCCATAGCTCTTCTGGTGTGGTGGCAAGGGGGCTAATGTCACCTTCCTGCTCCCATGCTTGAAAGAATATGTATTGCTTCTTCCTTGGTGTATGGAGCTTTTATCAAACTCCCATGGCCTTCCTAATAGCAAGTGACAGGCATCCATTGGAACCACATCACACAATACTTCATCCTTGTACACACTGCCAATGGAGAAAGGGACCATGCATTGCTTATCCACCTTAACCTCTGCTCCCTTACTCAGCCATCTCAACTTATAGGGGTGAGGGTGATCTTGAGTGCTCAACTTCAGCTTATCAACCATAGTAACAGAAGCCACATTGGTACAACTACCTCCATCTATAATAAGGTTACAAACCCTCCCTTGTATGGTACATCTGCTCCTGAAAATGAGGGACCTTTGATCCTCCTCCAAAGGTATCTGTTGTGAATGCATTACTCTCCATAGGACTAAGCTGTGGCCTGTGTCAGGGAGTGCCACTATTGCCTCCTGACTAGACTCTTCTTCCTCACTCACCACTTCTTCAACCTCAGGCTCATCCCTCTCATACTCAACTAGACCCTCTTTCTCCCAAGCCTCAACTTCCATTATGGTTAAGGTCTTCTTAGAAGGGCAATCCTTCCTGAAATGTCCATAGCCTTGACATTGGAAACACCTAATTCTGTTCTCAGTCAATGAAGTGCTTGGCTTTTGACCCATGATGCCCTTACCCTTGTCTAAGGTAGGTGGGGGTGCTGTCTTAGGGGTATCCATTGATCTAAACCCACTATAAGGTCTGGTTTGAAAAGGCCTAACAGGTTTTGGTGTAGCAGGCTTAGTCTTCCCTATCTTCTCAATTCTCAGAGATAGGTTGACAACATCATCAAATGACCACAGAGGTTGCATCCTAACCTTGTTAGCAATGTTCTTATCTAGACCCTCTAAGTACCTAGCAATCCTTTGCTCAGGTTTCTCATTTATATCACATTGTAAGGTGAGTTGTTCAAACTCCCTCAGATAAGATTCAACAGGTTTATCTCCTTGTTTCAACTTAGATAACTTGATAAACAGATCCTGGGTGTAATCCTTAGCAACAAATTTGTCTAACAGTTTCTTTTTCAGTTTAGTCCAAGATTTGATGGGTTCCTTACCTTCCCTAGCCCTTAACCCTTTCATAGTCTCATACCAAAGGGAAGCATACCCTTTCAGTTTAAGGATGGCTACTTTAAAAGACTTGGAATCATTGTATCCCTTGTACTCAAAGATCCTTTCTACTTCTCTAAGCCATTCTAATAAGTCATCAGGATTAAGACTACCAGAAAACTCAGGGATATCTACCTTAAGATGTTTGTCTGTGTTCCTGTGGATGGAAGCTCTGCTTCTTGTTGAGTCATCTGAGTCTGGATACTCTTCATCATCAGGTGGCCTTCCTCTGCCTCCTCCTTGGCCTCTTCCACGACCTCTACCTCTTCCTCCAGCAAGCAAATGGTTGCCTATAACCTGGTCCAAGGTTCTGGTTAGGGTGGTTACAATCCCAGCCAGATCCTCCATCCTTGCTTCTACTCCTGCTAGTCTCTCTTCACTCATTGGGCTATTTTTGTGTTTTTAAATGTAGTTAGGGAAAATGAACTCACTAAGACTCTCAACCAAAGCTCTGATAACCAATTTGGAGTGTAAACTACTAAGGTTCACAAGTTTTAAGTGACTTGATTAGCTTGACTCAAACTGAATACAATATCAAGTAACAAGGGGTGTTGTTTTAGGGATTGTGAGTTATTTTAGCTGACAGATACAAGGGGATATGACTTGGAGACAATCCTCTACAGCAAGGCACAAGAGAAAAGGACTCAAAGACTGGATTTAGAGATAGTTTTCAAGTATTACAGCAAAGCACAAACACTCTAAACTAAACTCAACAGCAAGTAAGTTAACCACAGCAAAGCACAGGTATAACTTGACTCACAATACAAGGCACTGATCAAACACCTTGGAGATGTATCAGGCTTGCTTCAAACTACAGCTCTTAGCACAAGTTTGATAACATTGAGTGATTTCTCAAAGTTTAATTCATTCATTCATCAAAGTCTACTCAAACAAACATACAAGACCTCTTTATATAGAGGGGCTGATAACTTGTGAGCCATTGGATGCACAGATCATCCAAGGGCCAACTTAGGATTCAAACTACTACTACTGACACTAATTAAGAGCCTCATAATAGGACGAGCTCAACAACTATAAAGGACAGACACAAGACACAAAAAACAGACTGAACAAAAAGCAAATAAAGCAGTTTTGGAGTTTTCCTGAAAGGGAAATCTGTTGTTCTTGTTGCCTTGTTGCTTTGCCTGGATGTGTTGCTGCTCCTTGGGACTCCCTACTCTTATTAGGACATAGATAAGACCTGCCTTGGACGAGGACACGTTGACTTAAACAAAAGGAAACCACAAACTGCCTTGTACTTTCTCTGTTTTTAATGGGTTTGCTGGACTCTAACTTGGGGGGTCTGTTTCATGGGTTTTTACTAGACTTCAAAAGGATTTGTCCTGGACAAACTTGTAGCTTAGTGGGTTGGCTTGATGGTAGGCCATGGTGGGGGTGGTTGGGATGCTCTGGTGTACCTCCTAGATACAGAGTTTGTGAATTGGTATGTCTGTGCCTGAAGGTTTTTTTGTCTGTCTTGTGTGGGTAATGTGGGTTGTATTGGGGCTTGGCATGGGTTGTTGAGTCTTGGACTGTCTTCTTCATTGGGGTGGCTTGGCTTGGGTTGTTCTTGACTTGTCATAACTTGTTGTTTAGACCTTGTAACTCGAGCTTCCATCTGAGGGGTCAAGCTTGTCTTGTATGTGGTTTGATCATCACGACCCCTTGGGTGAGCTCCTGCTGCAAGCATATATAGATTACATGTTAAATGC
>JAIUZE010066868.1:0-40722 GCA_022085475.1 Heliosperma pusillum
ATATATATATGCTCAAATTAATTAAAAAGGACGGTTTATTGCTTTTTTACCACCTATTATTATATATAATATATATTATATTATTGTGTATGTATGTATGTACATACGTTTTATCAACAAATAAATGGTTAATAATAATAGGCCATATTCCGATCAGGTAGTTAGATTCGTCGGGCCGTTTTTGCATCACAAACCTGAAACTGTCCGACCCAAAATTAATTAGCTAGTATCGGGTTATTTAATTTAATTCGATAGAAATTATTATTTATTATCCGCGTGATGATTATTAAGTATCATTTTCGGGTCGGATCACTTTTAATTATTAAGTATCATTATTAGTATACGTGTGTTACTTCAAAATAACCCTAAACCCTAAACCCTAAACCCTAAACCCTAAACCCTAAACCCTAAACCCTAAACCCTATTCCGGTTAAGAGTAAAAAGCTTTTCTCACACTGCCACCAGCAATCCGGAACAATATTGATGATACTGATGACTTCCGGATCATTAACCTCGTATTTTGCAATAACAGATTCAATGCCTGCAAGTACACGTCTTGCATGGGGAGATAAGGTAGGACGGGTACAGCTCAACATATCTCTTGCGGCATCCAACCTCTGAGTATAAGGCCGACGTGGGTAGCCAGAGGACGATGATGATGACGACGCTTGGTTGACAAGTCGGACTGCTTCACGCCTCTCAATCCAATAATCCCTTCGATATTCAATGGATCCTTTAATCAATGGGTGATGATCAGCGGGAACTACGACAAGAGCCTCCTCCTCATCTGCAATCAATTTTGTAAGGGTCGTCTCATCGTTGGGAAGGTTAACTGCTGCCATTGATGATATTAATTTTAGGGTAGTTATGTAATATTTAAAGGAGGGGTGTTGAGGCTGTATTTATAGAGGGGTTATGCTGCCATTGATGATGTTCAATGGATGCTTTAATCAATGCTGGTTCTGCTGTTGTTTATTCACGGGTTTGGACTGCAATATCTTTTAATTAAAAATAATAATATTGAGCAATAACAACGGGTATTGGTTACAAACCCGTTGTTATTACTAACCACAACGGTTTTCGTGACCACAACCGTTGTGATAGAGTTACTGCATATTGCAGTAAGTGCATTGACTACATAGGTAATGTAACGTACTGCATATTCAAAACCCGTTGTTATTACTAACCACAACGGTTTTCGTGACCACAACCGTTGTGATAGAGTTACTGCATATTGCAGTAAATGCATTGACTACATAGGAAATGTAACGTACTGCATATTCACACATTTACTCAATCAATAACGTACTGCATGCATGTGAATGTATAGTCGTTTTGGGATTTGTAAATGCATGTGAATCAATGCCTTCATGTGAACCAATGCATGCATGTGAATAAATAACTCCATTAAATAACTCTCTATAAATACAGCCTCAATACAAGCAGGTTATCAACCACATACAAAATTCCCAACTCTAATCAATAACATATTTGCTAAACCATACAAAATTTCCCAGCCTCAATACTAACATCAACCATACAAAATGTCTGGAACTTTTACTAAACCATATGCTTGCATCATGAAAGAAATGCCTTCTCATATTGAGGGTGACTACGTTGTGTGTAAAAGCTACAAAAAACTCCGTGATACGCTTATTCGAAATGGCTACTTAATCATGAAGATGTGGCCAAATTATCATCGCAGGTACTTTACAGGGGAAGTCGTTTTCGAGTTTGGGATGTCGGATGCTCATCGTGCGTCCGCATTCAAACTGGCAAGAATGTTTGACAAGGCCGGGCATGGGCGAAAAGATTTTATTGAGAGCACGGACCACCAGCCTGTGCCATATCTATGGGTGGATTCCGAACATGACCGTTACCGTTGGCCAAATGGGGTCGACCTCGTTGAAGTGACCCAGGTAGAGCAGTGGGAAGGGTTGGCTCTGGCCGAGGCTGACTCGATTGATGCATATGCTCTAGCGGTGGCAGCTATCCGGGAGATTTACCCGGACTCAATTTAATTTGTTGTTGTTGTTTAGTTGTAGTTGTTTGGTTGTTTTGTTGTTGTTGTTTGGTTGTAGTTGTTTGTTGTTGTTTTGGCGCCATTTGTGTGTGGCGTCGTTTGAACTTATTATTGAATAATATTAATGTTGATACGTTAATTTGTTTTTTGACTTAAGTTTAGAAGTAATTAAACTAATTCAATTCAAAGCTATTCAATCGATAAAGCAAAATTAGAATTGAATGACATTCAGGAAATGACATTCAGGAAATGACATTAACAAATTTGCTAATAAACGACATTGATTGGTGAAAATAATAAACGACATTCAGGAAATGACATTCACAAATTCAAGAAATAGTTCACAAATTCAAAAATAATAAGGGAGATGATGACAGAAAAATGATCGCTTTGTGATAGAGTTTTTGTGTTGCAGTACAGTCGTATTATTAGTGTGTGTTTCCTATCTACAAATATTGACAACGGTTATCATAAACAAACCGTTGTGATAGAGTAATGACTACGGTTATAGTAAACAAACCGTTGTAATTAGTAAACACTATGACAACGGTTTGTGATTAATAACCGTTGTTATTACTAACCACAACGGGTATATTTACAACAACCGTTGTTGTTGCTTACCTTTATTTTTTTTTAATTATAATTAGAGACAGCAATATCATAAGTACTATACACTGCAATAATAATCAGCAGAAACCAACAAAGACAGCAATATCATAAGCACTATACACGGCAATATCAGCAGAAACCAAAACATGGAGACTGTATAATGAATGACCAAAAGCTAAATAATTTGGGAATCTTCAACAATGACCAAAGCTAACAAAAACTAAAGACAATACCACCTCAGGATCGGGACGTTTCTTGCCCGACATAGTTTCTTCGTTAACCCAAATACCTTCACCATGATCATCATGCATATAGATGCTTTCAATGTTATCATGATCAGTGTCAACATTGTCAAAATAAGATACAGTGGAAGAGTGATCCATTCCCTCAAACACGACATCCTGATCATTATCCCCACCATTATCGGGTGCACCCCGTCTACTCCTTATAGATAGTACAACAGACCACTTCTTATCCATAGGATCGGGGACATAGAACACTTGTTTAGCTTGGGATGCCATTATGAAAGGATCATCCTTATTATTGCCAACCTTATCCAAATTGACCAACGTAAATCCCATTTTATCCTTTCGAACACAATTGTTGTTGTTATCAACCCAGTTACATCGAAACAGAGGTATTGTGAAATCAATGTAATCTAATACAAATATTTCTTGAATAACACCATAATAAAGGCATTTTCCCCAAATAGGGTTTTTATCTTTTGAAGTAGCAAAGTGCATTGCCTCAAATTCAGAACTCACACCACTATTTTGCATTGTGCTCAACTCATCTTGCTCGAGGGTGTAAAAAGTATAACCATTAATAGCAAAACAGCTGAAAAAAGTGGCCCTGGCATTTGGACCTAACCCAAGACGTAGTAACCTAGGAGAGATGTCATCACCATACAAATTCTTATACTCCAAGACAACATTCCTAAACCACTCTCCAAATGTCTTCTTATGCTCGTTTGCAATCCACATCTCGCTCTTGTTTGGGTGATCGTATTTGAGCTCATCTTTGTGTTGTTCAATATAAGGTTGCACCTAATCTTCGTTGTTTAGCACATACGTATGTGCTAAATGTAACATGTCACGTGCCACAATTTTTTCAACCCGGCCCCTAATACCTTTTCCGGTCATCCAGTCACTATGACGCTTCTTTGGAACGCCAATTAACTCCTCAGGGGAGAGATGAGCGTAACAATATGCAAGAGCTTCGTCTAATATAGCACGTTCAGCAATACAACCTTTTGGACGATACCGATTAGATGTATAGTCCTTGTAGACTTTCATCAATCTTTCGAAAGGATACTGGTATCTCAAGTACACGGGCCCAAGGTACAAAATCTCCCTAACCAAGTGAGTGGTCAGGTGAATCATGATAGTGAAGAAAGAAGGTGGAAAATACATTTCAAAATGACAAAGAGAGGTGACAACTGTAACAACCCGAAAAGTACCCAATTTGCTTAAGCAATAGCTTATGGATACTTTTCAGTAGAACTTAAGTTTTTAATATAGGAATTTTTGTTCCGAGTCGTATTTTGAAATTCCGCGTTCATATTTGGAATTTTTGAGAGATTTCATGAAAAGACCGTTTTTGGTCATCTTTGACTTTTCTTGACTTTTAAACCGTCTTTGACTTTTCCTTGATTTTTTAAAGTCGTCATTGACTTTTTATTTATTTTTAAGTCGTCTTAAACTTTTCTGAACTTTTAAGCCATTTTTGATTTTCCCGACTTTTTAGTCGATTTTGACTTTCGTTGACTTTTCCCGACTCGTCTTACAATTTTGAAGACCGAAATTTTATTTAAAAAAATTATATTTTTGATTTATTTTTATTTAGATTTATAAAGATTTATCATAATTTAATATAATTATTTTGAATTTATTTGGAATTTAAAGAATAACTTTTACGGTGTTTAACCAATCGTCATTTAACTATTCCCGACGCATCGTAAAGCGCGCAACAAAATCGAAACTCGACTTTGGCATGAGTCACGCGGCCATGTCATCGTTTTCCACTCCCGATTTGGAATTTTAATTATGCGATTAAAAATAATACATATTCTTAGAATTTGTACTTATCGATCGCAACGGGAGATACGCAAATCCGAGCAAAACAGAAAAAGAATCACCTCAAAAACCCCACGGCTCTTAAAGTCCTCTAATAGACTTTGATATTTTCATTTATTTTGATTAATATATCATAATATCTAGATATTATTTTTACTTTATCGATCAGTTAACGAAAACTACGAAAAACGCTCGAAATCGGACCCGACAAGCTCAACATCACACGGCTCCCTTACCACTCTTAAGCCTTGATATTTTCATTATTTTTCATTTTAATATCATAATATCTTGATATTTACTTTATCGTAAATTATATTAAATCGTTTACCGTAAAATAATTATTAAACGCGAGTCAATTACGTAACAACGAATTCAAAATCTGACAGCCTTATTTGTCTATAAACTCACGGCTCCACCATCACTCTCCACTCCCCAACAACTTTTCATCTTTCAACAAATCAAATAAAGATCAAAACATCACTTTATTTAATCGTTCTTCGTGTTCTTCATCGTTCATCAATCGTTCTTCATCGTTCTTGAGCAAAACCTCCATAAATCCTTCATTTCTTAATTAAATCCTTCCTAATTTATATTTCTAGGATATCCTCTTCGCTCTCCATCTTCACGTATGTTTTAATTTCAATTCCGTCAAGATCGTTTTCAACACTTTAATTATGGAAATTCATATTTTTAGTTCTAATAATGTTTTCTTGTTATTTCTTATAGGGGAAGAGTTTGAAGACGAATTTGGGGACTCTTATATTTTGGGTGAAGATTAGTAGAAGGGTTTTCTTAATTATTACTTCTTATTATTTTGTGCTAATTGGATTTTGCTAGCTAAGGTAACGATTCCGTTTTACTCGACGAATTAATGTCACATAGCCTTAGTTTGTTTTTGTAGTCTTTAGTTTTGGCTCATGTTATAGTATTTAAGAGTTAAGTTAGTAACATAGCCTTTAGTTTGATTTATTTGGATTTTGGTTCATCTTTATTTTTGGTTCATGTTTTATGATTTATGGATTTTTAGTTAGTAATATGTTAAGTAGTGATTTTTATGTTCTTTTATGATTTTTGATGATTTTTATGTTGTATGGAATTTTTATGTTGTTTTATGATTTTTGATGATTTTTATGTTGTATGGAATTTTTATGTTGTATTATTGTTCTTGATGATTTTTAAGTTGTAGTGAATTTTTATGTTGAATTATTGTTCTTGATGAATTTCTATGGTTTTTCATAAGTTATGATTTTTTTTATGTTGTTTATGAAATTTTAACAAATTTAGTGTTCTTGAAGAATTTTAATGATTTTTACTAAGTTATAATTTTTATGTTGTTTATGGAATTTTAACAAATTTAGTGTTCTTGAAGAATTTTAATGATTTTTACTAAGTTATGATTTTTATGTTGTTTAGGAAATTTTAACAAGTTTGTTGTTCTTGATGAATTTTGATGATTTTTAACAAGTTATGATGTTTATGTTGTTTATGAAATTTTAACAAGTGTAGTGTTCTTGACAAATTTTGATGATTTTAATAAGTTATGATTTTGTATGGATGTTTGTTAAAATGGTTGTTTGATGGTTAAAACATGTTAGAAATTAATTTGGTGTTGGTTTGATGGTGAACCGTGGGGAAGGGGCTGAACCGGGTCCAAACCAGACCGGTCCAGGCCGGTTCAGACCCGGTCTGGGTTGGTCAAGGTGGGTCCGGGTTTTGGTCTTTGGGTTGTGTCGATGTTTGAGTGATTGGTTGTTGTTTTGACGGGTTTTAAATACGTTAAAGCATGCGGGAATTTTTAGGAAACGGTTTTAATGAAAGTTGTAAAAATCTGCCATTTTGAGCCAAAACAGGCCGTGGGCCCATCCAGGCCCATATTGGGTCCGGCCCAATTCAGCCCGTGGGTCCCACCTTGGGACTCGTGACGGTTTTTGCGTTATCGTCATTTTTATCGTGTTTTGTAATATTTAGCAAGTGGGAAATATTAATAAGTAAAATATTAAATTAAAAAGGTTTTCATAAAATTATTATTTCTCACATGTTAGAAATTATAATACGAGATCAGTTTACGTTGAAATCATTTAAGTCAAGCGGGGTTTGGGTATATTATGATAATTCACATGTTAGAAGTAGTAATAAAATAACATGAGATGAATATGTTGATTTTATGTCTATGTGATAAAGACTCTGCTTCTAGCCGGTTTGATCCAACGGGTTTGGTCAAACTAAGATCTAGTCAGCCCCGATTTGACTGATGACCCGTCGCGGGACTCGGGTCGGGGATTTGTCTTCAAGGAAAGTTGTATTTAATTATTGAATTAGCCTTAGTAGATATGAGGCGATATGATATTTGATTATTATTGATATGCAATTAGTCACATGATAGGATGTTTTTCCCGTGACTGATTTATTATATGGTTGGTGTCGTGTTGACTAAGTACCCATAGAGAATTATGGATATATGGCGTCTTGACCATCCTAATTCTAAATGAGTAGCTTGGACCATGACATTGATAGGCCTTACTATCTTTAACGAGCATATGGAGTTTACAGCTTGATAGCTTTTGTGTCACTGGCTTGGGCCTTTTGATACCAAGCCGGGGGCATGGCTGCCGATTTCATTTTAGGAATGGAGCTAGCTTAAGTACTAGCCATCTCTGCTTAGGGGGTCGCCTAGTAGAGTTTCTCATGTACGGTTATGTAATGAGACAGGGAATGGGTTAGCTGTTGTCGCTAGGTCTGATCAGTCTAGGGCTAGGATGTTTTCCTACCTTGTGGTATAGACTCGAGTTACAGAAGTCGACGATTGACTGTGCTAAGAACTTGTGCCTGTTTCTAGACGTATTGGTCTTTCATGTTTGTATGATTCTATGAGTTCTAGAAGGTGAGATGCAAGCCGGCTAGGATTGATAGAGTTTGGATTACCGGTTGTTAACTGATTCACATGATTACGTGTTGATTAGGGTCGAGGGTATCACGGCCATGTTTCTGAGAGGAACCTCTGAGCTAGCATACCAGCTTCCCTACCTCTTGTTATATTTTATTATCGGATTCACATGATAGCTTTCATATGATCGGTTATATGTTAGTTAATTGTTTCATAACATGAAAAGCATATCATATATGTTTAAGTTTTGTATTTTTCATATACATTGCTTTTATGTTATTCATGTTTAATTAAACTCGACATTTCGTGGCTGGGAGAACTCGGAGTTACTCCCCACTGACTTTGGCTTCCGTTTTATATTTAAGGCGGTCGAACAGGTGGTGAATGCATACATTGGGTACATTGACGAGCTAGCGAGCGAAGTATTACCTTGGACCTATATTCGGTTTTTAGATTGTATATTATTATACACTCTTTCATTTCCGTATTTATACGGGAGATATGTCTCCCGTCTTGTATATTTCTTTTGTAGAATATTGTTTCGTTTTGTAATGACCTGTTTATTTATGACACCCTTGTTTATGTATTTAAATTATTTTTTTTTCGCACTTTTGGTGGCCAGTTGGTATCATCAGATCTATTTTGCTCCCACGCACGTTTTGTACCCTTGCATAAATAAACACTTGACCTTAATAAACTATAACCGTGAGATAGAAGGGGATAGCTTTGTAGATTAGGATTTATTTGTGTCTCTTTGTTCTTGCTAAATGATAAGTACTAATCTGTGTTTTATTTTGGCAAGATGCCTCCGAGGATTGACACACTATTTTCGATGTCCGCTCTTACTGTTATTATCCAACACAAAATCAGCAAAACCACAAGTAAATCCTATTCCCGACCGTGAGAGACACGGGGTTATACGTGGGTTGCTTCACAGCTATCGAGGAGCCAAGCCAAAACCTACGATGGCGAAGTTGATCCCGTTAAGCTTTCTGTGTGGTTACGAGAAATGGAGAAGAGTTTTTCTCTGTATGATGTCCTTGAAGAGGACAAAGTCCGTCTTGCTTCTCACTTCTTAGAGAAGGAAGCAGATCAGTGGTGGACTCTTTCTGGTCCTACCGCGATGTTGGAGCCTAATTTTGGGTGGGCTCGGTTCCGTGAGCTCTTGGAAGCGAGGTTTTACCCCGATGAATTGAGACAGCAAAAGTTGAAGGAGTTCATGGATTTTAAACAAGGACTTCTTTCTGTTCAGGAGTTCACTACTCAGTTCAACGAGTTGGCTCATTATGCCACTCGACTTATTTCGAGGGAGGAGGACAAAGCTTTCTTTTACTTAGGAAAGCTATCTCCTCAGGTGAAGGGGAAGATAAGTAGGAGTTCTACTTCTTTTGTCTCGATTTACAATGATGCTTTATGGGCGGAGAGTTCTATTCGGGAGATTGCCGAGGAGGCCCGTACTTCGTTTGTAGCTCCTAATGCCCTTGGCAAGAGACCTCTATATCCTACTTCCCGACCTTCCTTTTCTCCTTCTTTTCCAAACAAGAGGAGGAACTTTCAGAGTGGACAGGCAAATCCGACAAACCGTCCATTTGTCCCTAGCAACAACAACGATCCTAAGGGTCGTACCTGTTTTGCGTGCAAGATGCCTATGCATCCAGGTGTTGGCTGTTTCAACAAGCCAATTGTATGCTTTACTTGTCTGAAGCCGGGACACAAATCATTTGTATGTCCTGATAGGAAGATGATAGCTTCTACACCAGCTACATCTGGGAGACCGAAGGGTCGAATTTTTGTCATGAGCCGCGCTGAGGCCGATGCTCAACCAGACCTGGTGACTGGTATGTTTCAATTTATGAAATCCGTGATTAATTTTATTAGATACGGGAGCTTCTTTGTCTCTTCCTCAGCCTCGTTTTCCTTTTTCGTCTTCGCCTTTTTTTCATCTTATCTTAATCTTTAATAATGCTTCCTAATGTTCTTTGTATCATGTTCTTTTATCCCTACGCTCTGGAGAGGTAGTCCTTTTAGCTATCGTAAGGGTTTGTGGTATATTGTGCTTAGTCGGAAGAACTTTGAATCTTGTGGAATATTCATGTCTGTTAAAGGGAACTTGTGAATGGAGGAAAATGGTATGGATCTAATTTCAACCTATGGGTGGTGAGAGTGGGTATCCTTGAGGAAATTGTGGCAAGGTTTGTTTAATGATTTTAATGCTTGAAGCTTGTCATGACTTGTGTGTAAATAGTTCATGATATTCGAAGGTGTAAAGTCGAATGAGTTGGCTATTACTTCTTAACTTATTGGTAATTTAGTATTTTGGAATTAGAAGTTTAGTATTGGTTTGAAGACCATGCTTATGATATGTCTATTTTGGAGGTAAATAAGAAGTTTCGAATATGGTAACTAACCATCCTATTAAGCTAGTTCCGTGTTTAGATAATTATGAGGATTTGAGGATAAACTTAGGATGAAATTCTCCTAGGGGTTTTAAAATATGAAAGCTTGAAGTTGCAATATCTGTTTGAGGATTGAAATAAGCGTAATAATAGTTGTGGTTGTGGTTAGGAAGTTGAGTGATTTTTAATGTTACTTGGGAATTTGTTGTCGTTAAATGTTGGACCCTAACGGGAATAAATACTTTGTGGAATTTGGATTTGATGACACAACTTGAGGAATATCGACATAAGCGAAAACCGATGTATTGAGAGTTTGGAAGAAATAAATAAATCTATTACGGTCACATTGCATATGTTTGGCAAAAGTTAAGTGAAATAATATTTGTGTGACTAATCTCTTTGAGGTTTTGTTATTCAACTTTTGAGGATGGGAAGGTTAATTGTTAATAACTTAAGATAATGAATTTTGGAATAAATTGGATCAAAGGATTTCATAGTAAGTCTCCTTTACTTTGGGGGTGTTAGCGGCATTGTTTCCCTAATTATGAATATTTTGATGGTGATTTCCAATAATAGTTTCGATGGATTTTAGAAGATGTTAATTGAATTGGAATAATTGGGAATTGCTACTCGATGTGGCATGCTTAGGAAATATTTTGGTAGGAATCCGATGATTGAAATGTTGAAGATATATTGCACTCCCTTGAGGACTAGTTTACTTGTACAGTTAGTATTGTCGAGTTACTATCGACATTAGAATTTTCATAGAGGGAAGATAGTATTGGGGTTCCTCCTTCGTTTTTCTTTATTCTTTCCTTCTTTCTTTCTTCTTTCTATTCGATTTATTCTTTCGAATATTTCGTTTCTTCTATTGAATATCGTATTTATAGGTAGATTATTACTAGAATCTTTAGTTAGAAATTTTAGGCATAGATAGTAGAATTATTACCTATACTATAAAAGTTTTGAACTAAAAACCTTTGGAAATGTTTTATGATTTCAAGTATTTTACCGTCAAGGAGTGTTGAGACTCGTTATTGGAGACGTTCGATAACTAGTTTTCTCATTTATTGATGCGAAAATGTATCTTTTTAAAGTCCTTGATTTGGGACGTTGGTGTTCGTAACAGCTGACGAGAACCTTCGAGAACCTTCCGCCCCAGTGATAAGACTCTGTAATTTATTCACGATTATATTTTTAACAATTTTGAAATAGACCTACATATATGTTACGTTTCTTCTTCTAAGTTTCGAGGACGAAACTTTTTAAAAGGAGGGGTGATTGTAACAACCAGGAAAATACCAATTTTTCTAGTAAAAATATTTACTAACACTTTTCAGTAGAACTTAAGTTTTTAAAATAGGAATTTTTGTTCCGAGTCTTATTTTGAAATTCCGCGTTCGTATTTGGAATTTTTGAGAGATTTCATGAAAAGACCGTTTTTGGTCGTCTTTGACTTTTCTTGACTTTTAAACCGTCTTTGACTTTTTCTTGACTTTTTAAAGTCGTCATTGACTTTTTATTGATTTTTAAGTCGTCAGAAACTTTTCTTGCCTTTTAAGTCATTTTTGACTTTTCTCGACTTTTAAGTCGACTTTGACTTTCGTTGACTTTTCCCGACTCGTCTTGCGATTTTGAAGACCGAAATTTTATTTAAAAAAATTATATTTTTGATTTATTTTTATTAAGATTTATTAGGATTTATCATAATTTAATATAATTATTTTGAATTTATTAGGAATTTAAAGAATAACGTTAACGGTTTTAACCGAACGTCATTTAACTATTCCCGACGCATCGTAAAGCGCGCAACAAAAATCGAAACTCGACTTTGGCATGAGTCACGCGCCCATGTCATCGTTTTCCACTCACGTTAGATATTTTAATTCTTTTGATTAAATTAATAAGAATATCTAAGATATTTTCAACTTTATCGATCAGTTAACGAAAATTACGCAAATCGAGCAAAAACAGACCCGATGCTCACCATACCACACGGCTCAAAAAGTCCTCTAATAGCCTTGATATTTTCATTTCTGTTGGATACAATAATCATAATATCTAGATATTTGTATAATTAACTTTATCGTTAATTATATTTAATCGTTTACCGTAAAATAATTATTAAACGCGAGTCAATTACGGAACAACAATTTCAAAACTCAACACCTTTATTGGTCTATAAACTCACGGCCAACTCCACTCCACTTTACTCACAAACAACTTTTCATTTTATAACAAATCAAAATAAGATCAAAACATCACTTTCTTTAATCGTTCTTCGTGTTCTTCGTCGTTCATCTTTTGTTCTTCATCGTTCTTGAGCAAAACTTCCATAAATCCTTCATTTCTTAATTAAATCCATCCTAACTTATAATTCTAGGATCTCCTCTTCGCTCTCCATCTTCTAGTACGGTTTATTTTCAATTCCGTCAAGATCGTTTTCAACACTTTAATTATGGAAATTCATGTTTTAAGTTCTAATTATGTTTTCTTGTCATTTCTTATAGGGGAAGATTTTGAAGACGAGTTTGGAGACTCGTATATTTTGGGTGAAGATTAGTAGGAGGGTTTCTTATTTATATACTTCTTATTATTTTGGTGCTAAGTGATTTTGGCTAGCTAAGGTAACAATTCCGATTTACTCGACGAATTAATGTCACATAGCCTTTAGCTTTTAGTTTTTGTTCATATCATGGTTATTTATGATTTTAGTTAGTAACATAGTCTTTAGTTTTGTCCCTTTTGATTTTGGTTCATCTTTATTTTTGGTTCATGTTTTTATGATTTATGGATTTTTAGTTAATAATATGTTAAGTAGTGGTTATTATGTTGTTTTATGATTCTTGATGATTTTTATGTTTTATGGAATTTTTATGTTGTTTTATGATTCTTGATGATTTTTAAGTTGTAGGGAATTTTTATGATGATTTATTGTTTGTGGTGATTTTTAAGTTGTAGGAAATTTTTATGATGATTTATTGTTCTTGATAATTTTTAAGTTGTGGGAAATTTTTATGATGATTTATTGTTCTTGATAATTTTTAAGTTGTAGGAAATTTTTATGATGATTTATTGTTCTTGATAATTTTTAAGTTGTAGGAAATTTTTATGAGGATTTATTGTTCTTGATAATTTTTAAGTTGTAGGAAATTTTTATGATGATTTATTGTTCTTGATAATTTTTAAGTTGTAGAAAATTTTTATGATGATTTATTATTCTTGAAGAATTTTAATGATTTTTACTAAGTTATGATTTTTATGTTGTTTATGAAATTTTAACAAGTTTAGTGTTCTTGAAGAATTTTAATGATTTTACTAAGTTATGATTTTTATGTTGTTTTAGTGTTCTTGACAAATTTTGATGATTTTAATAATAATGATTTTTGTAAGGATGAATGTTAAAATGGTTGTTTGATGATTAAAAACATGTTGGAATTTATTTGATGTTGTTGTTGGTGGGGCCGAATTATGTGGCTAGAACCGGACCAAACCAGACCGGTCCAGGCCGGTTCAGACCGGTCTGGGTTGGTCCATGGTGGGTCCGGGTTTTGGTCTTTGGGTTGTGTCGATGTTTGATTGATTGGTTGTTGTTTTGACGGGTTTTAAAATATGTTAAAGCATGCGGGAAATATTAGGAAACGGTTTTTAGTAAAATCGAATCAAAGGCCAAAACAGCCCAATTCTGTCCGTGAGGCCCAAAACAGGCCCATGTGGGTCCGGCCCAATTCAGCCCGTGGGTCCCACCTTGGGACTCATGACGGTTTTTGAGTTATCGTCATTTTTATCGTGTTTTGTAATATTTAGCAAGTGAGAAATGTTAATAAGTAAAATTATTTAATTAAAAAGGTTTTTCATAAAATTATTATTTCTCACATGTTAGAAATTATAAGACGAGATCGTAATTTAATTTGATAGCCTTTAAGTCAAGCGGGGTTACGTAATATTTATTTATTCACATGTTAGAAGTTTTAATAAATAACATGTAATGAATATGTTGATTTTTATGTCTATGTCTATGTGATAAAGCCTCTGTTTCTAGCCGGTTTGATCCAACGGGTTTGGTCAAACTAAGATCTAGTCAGCCCCGATTTGACTGATGACCCGTCGCGGGACTCGGGTCTGGGATTTGTCTTCAAGAAAGGTTGTATTTAATTACTGAATTAGCCTTAGTAGATATGAGGCGATATGATAATTGATTATTATTTGATATGCAATTAGTCACATGATAGGATGTTTTTCCCGTGACTGTTTTATTATATGGTTGGTGTCGTGTTGACTAAGTACCCATAGAGAATTATGAGTATATGGCGTCTTGACCATGCTAATGCTAAATGAGTAGCTTGGACCACGACATTGATAGGCCCGTACTATCTTTAACGAGTATATGTTCACCGCTTGATAGCTTTTGTGTCTCGGCTTGGTGGGTTTATATCCAAGTCGGGGCATGGCTGCCTGATCCGTTTTGGGACTGGAGCCAGCTTAAGTACTAGCCATCTCTGCTTAGGGGGTCGCCTAGTAGAGTGTCTCATAGACGGTTATGTCATGGGACGGGGAATGGAATAGCTGTTGTCGCTAGGTCTGATCAGTCTAGGACTAGGATGGTTTCCTACCTTGTGGTATAGCCTCGAGTTACAGATGACTATTGACGGTTCTAAGAACTTATGCCTGTTTGTAGAAGTATTGGTCTTTCATGTTTGTATGATTCTATGAGTTCTAGAGGGTGAGATGCAAGCCGGCTAGGATTGATAGAGTTTGGATTACCGATTGTTAACTGATTCACATGATTACGTGTTGATTAGGGTTTGAGTGTATCAGGGCCATGTTACGTGGTAACCGCTGAGCCAGCATACCAGCTTCCCTACCTCGGTTATATTTTATTATCGGTTTCACATGATAGCTTTCATATGATAGGTTATATGTTAGTTATTTGTTTCATAACATGAAAAGCATATCATATATGTTAAAGTTTTGTATTTCCCATATACATTGCTTTTATGTTATTCATGTTTAATTAAACTCGACATTTCGTGGCTGGGAGAACTCGGAGTTCCTCCCCACTGACTGTGGCTTCCGTGTTTATATTTAATACGGTTGGCAGGTTTGTGATGCATACATTGGGTACATTGACGAGCTAGCGAGCGAAGTATTTACCTTGGACCTATATTCGGTTCTTAGTTTGTATATTATTATATACTCTTTTTATTCCGTATTTATACGGGAGATATGTCTCCCGTCTTGTATATTTCTTTTGTAGAATATTATTTCCGTTTTGTAATGACCTTTTTATTTTATGACACCTTTGTTATGTTTTAGTATTATCTTTTATGTATTTAAATAAATTTTTTTTTTCTTTCCGCAAATTTGAGGGTGTCACAATCATCTTGTCCATAATCAGATCGTCTATAAATCAAACGCAAATAAACAACAGTTAGTATAGTTTAAATCATTATTTTATTTGGTTCCTAGTATCATTCTAGAACCAATTTTCAGATTATTTCATTTAAACTTGTTCTTAGAGAGTAACGAAGTATGGGTAACTCAATATAATCCTTCTTGGTGATGAAAAGTTACACATAAAATTCATGTTGGGTAATAATTTCCTAAAATTAAGGCAACTGTACTAAGACGTTACAGATAAATTTGAACGGTAAAAAAGAAAAACCCAATAAAAAATAACGTTGATGCAAAATGCTCAACAAGAATATGTTCAACACTAAGCGCCGCATCAAGAACAAATGCAAGCTTCACAAAAAGACCTAACTTAACAAATGACCCAAACTAGTTAGTGAACTCAGTCAAAGCATATACCCGAGGATAAGTCGCCAAAAACAAGAAATTGATATCAAGTTCCCCAAAATCAACTAACCACCATGTTTTAACGCACTCATTTCTTTAATAAATTTCAGTATAATTTTTGAAGTTTAGTGTTAATCAACCATAACACATTTGTTGAATCATAAAATTTGCACGTACCGTAAAACAAAATGTCACAATAGTACTAGTTCAAAACATAATATATCATTTTATTTGTGTTAATCTAGTTACCATGTCAAAATTATGGTGATTAAATATCACTGATGCTGGCATTCAATATCACACATTACTAATAACAATATCACAATTTTGTCAGTGTAATGAGACATTAAAAAGATAATGTAATGTGCTTTAAAATTAATATGTATATATACATCACTCAATTAGTGAGTACTACCTATCAATTTCTCTGTCAAACAAATTCAATTTCGCAATATGAACCCTAATTTGTCAGAAGTGAACATGTATCACAACTTTATGAAATTTAAATAACACTATTCTTCACATTCAATATCACATATACAAAAAACAGTATCACAACTTTTTCATTAATAATGTCAACATGTAGATCTACATATCTCATTAACTAAACACTAACAATCAATTTCTTAACTAAAAGGTCAAACAAATTCAATTTCGTAATATGAAACCCTAGTTTGTTAGAACTAAACTAAATTAAATCCTAGGTTTTGCGATTAAAAACTTATAATAAACAATTACAACTACAATCGATAATACTATTAGTTGAATATGTCGATACAATCACCAAATATCGTTTAAAATCATGTACAACTAAGTATTTAGAAATTTAAAGCAACAACATGAAAATACCACAAATCAATCGTCAATTCGTTTGATAGTTTTGATGTAATCCTATTAAATTAATATAAATCAACATTGATACAATAATTTCGAACATAAACAACATACATAATCAATTTAATTAAGGAAATTTATACTAAAAAATCGCAGAAATTAAAAAAGTGAGAAACGAAAGTACCTGTATGATTTTGGAAGAAAATCTAGTGAGATTACTCAATGCAGTGAACGAATTAACCTAGAAGGTTGAAATCTAATTGAATTTAATGCATGTTTTGCAAATTTTTGGTGAGATTTAAAGAGGATTTGGTAAGCTTTTTAGGAATATTTTTATCTGTTGATTTTGGTAAATTTTAGAGAGAGAAAGTAAAAAGGATTTGGTAAAGTTTCCTGCTTGTTTATTTGGCTCTAATTGAGACTAACGTGGCTCAATCTCAGCACTTGATATTTTTCAGATCCAACGACTTCTATTAGGACTCACGGACTCAAATATATGAGTGGACTCACCGGATCTTGCCTCTCTCTATATATATATATATATAGAGAGAGAGATAGGTTCTTGTGAGTCCACCCTTTTTTTTGAGTCCATGAGTCCTCATCCTAGCCATTGGATGAGGGAGATGGATGGATGAGATTGTAGAGACAAAAACACACTTAACACTAATCATTTATCTATGCACTAATTAATTAACGTTCTCTCTCTAGCCCTTAGTTAATCACTTTTGAGCACTTTTGAATTTCTGAGATTTGTGAGTGTAACTTCAGCCCATATTTGTGTAACTTCAAACTAAAATGTGATTCGACTATATAAATTTGAATTTATGAAACTTCAAGACAAGTTTATGTGATTTTAGACTTTTTATGAGTGTAACTTCAGTCATTACGAGTGTAACTTTAACCATTATTTATGTAACTTCAAACTAAAATGTGATTTCGACTACATAAATTTGAATTTATGAAACTTCAAGACAAGTTTATGTGATTTTAGCATTTTTATGAGTGTAACTTCAATCATTACGAGTGTCACTTCAACCATTAATTTTGTAACTTCAAACTAAAATTTAATTTCGACCACATAAATTTGAATTTGTGAAACTTCAAGACAAGTTTAAGTGATTTTAGCCTTTTTATGAGTGTAACTTCAGTCATTACGAGTGTAACTTCAACCCTTATTTGTGTAACTTCAAACTACAACGTCATTTCGACTATATAAATTTGAATTTTTGTAACTTTAAGACAAGTTTATGTGATTTTAGCCTTTTTATGATTATTACTTCAACCATTATTTGTGTAACTTCAAGCTAAAATGTGATTACGACTATATGAATTTAAATTTATGTAACTTTGATAATTTTATGTGATTTTAGCCTTTTATGATTATAACTTCAACCATTATTTGTGTAACTTCAAGCTAAAATGTGATTTCGACGTTACAAATTTTAATTTTTGTAACTTAAGACAATTTATATGATTTGAACCTTTTTATGAGTGTAACTTCAGTACTTACATGTGTAACTTCAAACCGTATTTGTGTAACTTTAATTTTAAGACATATATAAGTAACTTTAAGACATGTTTAAGTAACTTTAGTCATTTGAAAATTTTAATTTAAATTCATGTAACTTTAAGGCATATTTTGGTAACTTTAGTCCTTACTAATATAACTTCAGTTCATAATTGTAAAACTTCAAGCATAACTTCAGTCTCTTAATAGTGTAACTTCAGTCCCTAAAAGTGTAACTTCAGTCCTTAAAAAGTGTAACTTCAATTCTTAAGAATGTAATTTTCAGACATGTTATATTTAGTCAATACTAGTGTAACTTCAGTCCAAAATAGTGTAACTTCAGTCATATAACACCATCAATCATACTAAAATCACAATAAAAATAAGATGACAAATGAAAAAGGACAAATATCCACAACACACAAAAAAATAAAAGTAAATCTGAAAAAAAATAAAAAAATAGAACTGAAAAGTAAGAAAAAATAAAAATATAAGAAAAGATGAAGGGGAGTGAAAATAAGAACACAAAAACATAAGAAACAAAAAAAAAAAAAAAACTACCAGATCTGAAAGAAATAGATCTGAATTTTTTTTAAAAATAAGGGGGGGAAAGATGGTGTTGAGAGAGGAGAACAAAATGAAGAAAGAAGAGGAAGAGGGAGGCAAAGAGAGGACGGAGGAGATACACGGAGGCAGGAGGAGGCAGAAAGTGGGACGACGGAGGAGAAGACTGTGACAACCCTCGCGAATGCGGAAATATAAAACATACAAGCATGTGAAGTAAATTGCGGAAATACGGTATTTTAAAAACTTTTATACATGCAAGATAGATAAAACGAGGAGTGTCAAAATATTACAAACTAAGTACGGAAATACAACAAAGAGACGGAGTCTCTCAAAATGTTAGCAAAGAACAAGAGTTTAGCAAACTAGCTAATTAACGACTAGAGGTTAATCTTCCAGGGACAACGCCCGCTAGCTCACACCCGAACCCAAAATAGCATAAGCAAAAAGCCAACCATGCAAGCAACCTGTTCATTCATGAAAAACATGAACGCCACAATCAGTGGGGAGTAACTCCGGGTTCTCCCAGCCATATCACATTAAACGTACATAGAAAGAAATACAAAAGTAAAATCATGCATATATGAATATACATGTGAGATACGATAAGAATAAATAGGCAATTCGATAAATAATGATAAGAACATATGGAATACAAATCCGAATCCATCATGTTATTCAAAGACGCGGGGAAGACACTCTTAGGCAACCGAATACGCTCACTAGGGCTTGCATCTCACCGTTAGCGGTATAAGTTTGATAAGATTGAGACTCGATAAACAAACCATGCCAAGTCATGGTATGATCATGAATAATCACTCATGTAATCACCCATCCACACATAACAATACATTGACGACCTCTCTCACGGTAAATGAAACGCACTAGCACCGTGTACATGGCAAGTATGATTAACAGGCATCCACGAGATAAACATTTCCCTGAACGCATACACGATCACATTTCGTATATGTAGACTAATTTCCTCCGGTAGGCCGACGATATAAATACCCGGTCCTAGTCTAAATCTGGCCAGAATCCCGAAATCACATTTTCCGGTTCGACATGCGATAAACGTTTCGCATCCAAGACTCGGTCAATCATAGACGCCGAGTACCCCAAATTCGGTAGATACAATTCACGAAAGAGGCGGAAAAGAGAACAAGCCACATAACAAGCGGTACGCTACATGCAAATAACACCACCTCGCAAGTACACAACATTTGACGGCCGGGTCGATCAACGCAAAGCGTTCAACTCCCAACAACGTCGTCGTATGCCCACTACACATGCAATTAAGCAGTAGGATACATCCCCGTTCCGACATTCCAGCCTTACGAACGTGGAGGTAGCCAAGGGAATGAGAGCACAAAGCACAAGACAAAATAGTGCTCAAACCGTAACATTTGTAAAACAGACTCAAAGTGGAACATACCAAAAACCGTCACAAAACATGTGATACAAGCGAATGAAATGTCATATATTCAAAACATTAATATTATAAGTCACTACGTAAAATTATACGATAAACGAACGGTCGGAATTATTATAAATGAAAACCGTAAACAAAATTTACAAGGAACATCCAGCAGGAGCCAACCGGTCAGGTGGACCGGCTGTCGGTCACCCGGCTAAGGCCAATAGTCATATGAAAAACCAATATGAAATAACAGAGTGTCCCAGCCGGTCAATGGGACCGGCTGCCGGCTACCCTGCTGGGACCAAGGGAACATTGGAAAAACAAAGGAAAAGGTAGGGGTGTCTCAGCCGATCGGCTGACCGGCTGCCGGTCGGCCGGCTGAGACCAATGTCATGCTTCAAAATCACGTAACAACACAAAAATATGCAGCCACTGCCCCAGCCGGTCAGCCGGTCGACCGGCTGGGGTTCATAGTACACGAAATTCCCATTTTCACTAAGGATCCAATTTCAACCATTATGAAATATTATAATAAATCATTCATACTCATATCAATTCACAACAAAACAATATCCATCATCAATAATACAATCCCTAAGCATACTAACCATAGTCTAAATACGATTACTAGCCTAGAAATCACATAAAACACGTAAATGATATCGAGTAACCCTTCACCGTTACCTTTATGCGTCTTTAAACGATTTCTAAGCCTTCCTCCACTAGATAGTAATCTTTGTCGGGGTCTAGAAAGTCTCCACCTAAACAAAGACGACAAAAGATGAATATGATTCACCTTTGAGAAAGACGGATAAATTGAAAAGGGAGAAAGACGGTAATTTTATTACCAATACGGATAGAGGAAGATAAGAGGGGAAGAATAAGACGAACTTACGTGAATTTGAGCAAGAATTGAGCGAGATATGACGATTCTAAGATTGGATCAAAATGGAGGCAAGGTTTTTCCTTGGTTTCTTAGTGATGAAGTAAGTTTGAGTTGTGAGAGTATGAATTAGGTTAGGAGGTAGTATGAGGGAGTATGAGGGAAAAAGTCAAGAAAAAGTCAAAGACGGCTTAAGACGGGATTCACTTGAAAACTCGCGTAAAATCCAAATACGAACTCGGAAATTCTAAATTCGACACGGAAAAATTTAATTCTAAACTAAAACCAAATTTCGCGAAAAGTATCCGTATAATATTTTTACTATAAAAAATAGGGTACATTTGCGGGTGTTACAAAGACGAACGGAGGAGAGGCGGTAAAGGGAGGAGAGGGAGGAGGCAAATTGGGGCCGGAGGTGGCCGGAGGTGGCCGCAGTGAGGAAGAAGAGAACGCCGACAGGTGACGGTGGAGGGAAAAGGAAGAAGAGAACGCCGGCAGAAGAGCACGTTGGTGGAGGAAGGTGGGGTGCGGTGGTGGCAGAGAGGCAGGGGACGCCGACGGTTTTTTTTTTAGGAAGGGGACGCCGGCAGAGTGTGAGGCTGGGGACGCCGGCGGTGTGGTGGTCGACGGAGGCCATTGTGAGGAAGATGAGAGGAGTTTTTTTTTTGAGATCTAGGTTTTTTGTTTTTGTTGATTTTGGTGGTTGGTTTGAATTTAGAGAGAATAGAGGAGGGTGTTTTAGAGATAAGGAGGAGTATTTTTGTAGAGAGAAGGAGGGAGTGTTAAGAATGAATTGAATTGTGTGGAAAAAGTGTGTTTTAGAGAGAAGAATGAATTGAATTGTGTGGAATGAATATGGGCGGGTTCCCGTGCGAACTTAAGTTCAATACGAACTGTACGAACTACCCCAGATACACGTGGTATTACTACCGGATACACATGGTAATACTACTGGATACATGTGTATCCAGTAGTAATACAATGTGTATCCACTAGAAATACCAAATGTATCTGGGGTGGTATTATGTGTATCCACCGCCACCGTCACCGCCACCGTCACCGCCACCGCCACCACAACCACTATCACTCCCACCACCACCAACACCACCATCACTGTTAGACTCGCCAGCCATTACCTCACCCTCACAGCCACCACATACAACACCATCACTAATCACCACGACCAGCACCACTCATCACCCCACCACCACATCTACACCCCAACACCGCCGGTCATCCACACCACGTTGATAACCACCACCAATGCCTCCTCTGACCACCGGAGGTCCACCTTACCGAAGGTCTGACCTTTATCAACCATAATCCGATCTTTATCAAAGTTTTGACATTTTACGTATTTTTAGAGTGTAACTTTAGACTTTTACAATTATAACTTTAATTTAAAATAGTGTAACTTTATACTAAGAAGTTATTCTAAGACAAGTTTTTGACATTTTACGAATTTTTGGAGTGTAACTTTAACATTTTAAAAGTGTAACTTTTATTCAAAATAGTGTAACTTTATACTAAGAACTTATTTTAAGACAAGATTTTGACATTTTACGTATTTTTGGAGTGTAACTTTAGCATTTTAAAAGTGTAACTTTAATCCGTAATAATGTAATTTCTTTTTACCAAGTAATTTTATGGCATCTTATTTTGACATTATCAAATTTTAATTAATTTAAAGTGTAACTCTAGTTTTTTCAGAGTGTAACTTTAATATAATGAGAATGTAACTTTAGTCATTTGTAGGTTAAATTAACTTTTTTACGATTTTAACTTTAGTTATTAATAGTGTAACTTTAGTCATTGAGAGTGTTACTTTAGTCCATTAAAAGTGTAACCTTAATCCTTAAGGGTGTAACTTCATTCACCGTCAACAATAACACTACCAACTAAACAACAATAATAACAACCACAAATGATTTTTTGAAAGTAATAATACTTTTTAGTAGATCGAAAAGTGGAGGAAAAAAATAAAGAAATACTAAATCTGAAAAAATAAGTAAATTAAAAAAAAATACTAAAAACCCTAGATCCATATATAAAAAAAGAAAAAGAAAGAAAGAATGAGACCACACCACCACTTAACACGACCTCACTACCACCTACCATCACCATAACATTCGGCGCCAAACCTCACCACCACCAAACCATTGCCCTCCACGGCCTCCAGAACACCACCACCACACACCAACCACCAGTTGGGAAGGAGGACATATCGGCGTGGAGGAGGGAGCGGCCGTTTGTATTTTTTTTTTTCAGATTTAAAAGAAAGGTGGCCGGAAAGAGGAAATGGAGGCTGCTGGTAAGGTGGCGACGTCATGGCTGCTGTACTGGTGGCGCGCAGGAGGTGGTCCGCAGGTGGTGCGTGGTTGAGTGGGGATGAGGTGTGGCTGTGTGTTGCAGTGTGGTGTTGTGGGTGGTGGTGGGTAGTGGGGTTAGATTTAGTTTTTTGTTATTTTTTTTTTCAGATTTAAAAACAAGGTGGGGCCGGCAGTGGGTTAGGTGGGGGATGGAGGTGGTGGCGGCAAGGAAAAGGCTTCGTCAGTGGGTTTTTTAATTTATTTTTTTGAAATCTCGCCGGCGGTGGCGATGGCCGGCGGCGGCGACGGTGGTGGTGCCCGGTGGTGCCCGAAGGTGAAGAAGATGAGGGAAGTTGTGGGAGCGAATTTAGAGAGAAGAAGGAGTGAATTTTAGATAGAAGGAGGGGTGAATTTTAGAGAGAAGGAGTAGTCTTTGTGAGTGAATGAATTTTAGTGAATGCTACATTAAAATAAAAGATGAGAGAGAAAGTTGGAGAGAGAAAGTTCCAACTTTGGGGATCTAGGGTTTTGTGCAAAGGCCAAAATCAATTTTAAATCTCATCTTTCTACATTAAATTCAGTAGTAAATAATAGACATTGATATTATTAAACAATCTAATATTTTTAGTATTTGGTAGTTAATATTTGTTAGGATGTCTCCCAAAATTAACAAGAACAAAAATACTGCTACGAATATTGCTCAGAGAACAAAGGAGATAGTTGGAATACAGCAGGATGTTCTTCATGCTCTTAGACAGGAAAATGAAGAAGAAGGTAAATTAACAGAAGGTGTTGAGGAAGGTGGGTGGCAGTAGGTTGTCAATCGGTCAAAAAGGAGAGACAATGGTAGCAATTCTAGCTCAAAATTGCCTACTATTATTGAAACGGAGGTGGTGGAAACAGAAGTGGTGGCAAGTGTCTCGAAACCTATCCTAAAGCTTGATATTGCTGATGTCCAGGAGGAGATTGATTTTTGGTCAACGGCGGTATATGGATATGTTATGGGAGCTAATCCCCCAAAAGGAGTATTGGAAGGGTATTTACGGCGTGTTTGGAAGGACTATAGTATCACAAAGGTATCTTTCCTACCTAATGGTCTTTTTGTAGTTAGGTTCGCCAGTATGGAGCATTCGAGTCTTGTTTTGTCTAGAGGAATGATGTTGTTTGATGGAAAGCCAGTCATTGTACGATCATGGGATCCCAATGTTAAGATTACAAAGGTCTCGGTAAAACGGGTTCCTATCTGGGTTAAGTTAGTTGGTCTGGATTTAAAGTTCTGGGGGACTAAGTGTTTGGAGAAATTGGCAGCCTTAATTGGTAAATTCATAAGCATTGATGATATTACTACTCAAAGGACTTTCATGGGTTATGCGCGGGTCATGGTGGAGGTGGAAATTGACCAGGAATTTCCTGATCAGATTCAATTTCATGATGAGCAAGGCAAGGAGATCTGTGTTTGTATTGAGTATGATTGGTTGCCCATCATATGTAAGAGTTGTAATGGAGTGGGGCATAGTGAAAAGGTGTGTAGGAAAGGACATGGGGTTCAGAAGAAGACTGTTACATATGCTGTGCAGAAGCAGGTTTGGCAGAAGAAGGAGGTTCAGCCCTCTGTTATTGATCCTATAGAATTCCCTGCTCTGCCTG
Organism: Heliosperma pusillum; assembly: GCA_022085475.1. Lineage (NCBI taxonomy): Eukaryota > Viridiplantae > Streptophyta > Magnoliopsida > Caryophyllales > Caryophyllaceae > Heliosperma > Heliosperma pusillum. The sequence continues at coordinate 24,951 of JAIUZE010066868.1, forward strand.
TAAGTGGGGGACCTGAATCTATGCCTGCAGTGGGTAATAGCTCTTTGCTGACTACTCCTATTCACAGTGGTTAGAATTTGCCTTTTACTCCTGCTAGGATTATTTCTAAAATAACTAGGCATGAATCGAGGTTGCCTGAAGATAAGGATGTGAATTTTATGATGAGTTTTAATGTTGCTTTGTCTGGGTGCTCTGAACTGGTGGATAAAGGGGGTGACACTGTGTCTGTGCTTCCAAATGACTAAGTTTGGAGTCTGGAATATTAGGGGGCTCAATAGTATCAAGAAACAGAAAGATGTTAAATGGTTTTTGCATCATCATGATATTGAACTATTTGGCCTCCTAGAGACCAGAGTGAAACCTGGTTCTCTGAATAGAGTTATGTCTAATTTCTGTCATAATTGGTCTATTTGTCATAATGCTAGCTTTCATTCGAATGCTAGGATTTGGGTTATTTGGAAGAGTAGTAAGGTTCAGGTGGTTATGTTGGAGTGTGGTGCTCAATTTATTCACTTGAAGGTAACTGATTGTGTGACTGGTCATCTTTTTTATATAACTTTTGTGTATGGTTTCAATAGGAGTGAGGAGAGGATGGAGCTTTGGGATAGTTTACAAAGACTGGCTAGGACTGAGCCTTGGTGTGTTTTGGGGGATTTTAATAATGTTCTCTATCCTAATGAGAGGTTTGGGCAGGCTGTTAGAGATAGTGAAGTGGTACCCTTTCAGAATGCTATTACTCTGTGTGAACTTCAAGATATGAAAACAACTGGAGCTTTTTTCACCTGGAATAATAAGCAGACTAGTGATAAGAGAGTGTTTAGTCGTATTGATAGAGTTCTTATTAATGATAATTGGTGTAATAATTGGCCTGAATACTTTGCTCACTTCTTTCCTGAAGGCTCTTTTGATCATTGCCCATGTGTCATAGAGTATGGTGAGGTGAAGTTAACAAATAGAAGACCTTTCAAGTTCTTTAATATGTGGACAAGGTCTTCTGATTTTATTTGTCTACTGAAAGCTGGATGGCAAGAATATGTTCATGGTTCTTTTATGTTCAGAGTTGTGAAGAAAATGAAGAATATGAAGGTGCAATTTAAAAGGCTTAATAAGGAGTTATATGCTGATATTGAAAGAAATGCAGACATTGCATTTAAGATCCTTCAGGAAAGCCAGATTATATTGCAAGGTGATCCTGGGAATGTTAGACTTATGGATGCTGAATCTCAAGCTAGGGAAAGTTTTATTCTTTTGGATGCTGCTCGTGAGGATTTTCTTAGTAAAAAAGCTAAGTGCTCTTGGGCTAAGGAAGGGGATACCAACTCTTCTTTGTTTCATCAGGCTATTAAACAAAGACAAATCAGGAACAAAGTGCTCATCATTGAATCTATGATGGGAGTGGTTTGTAAAGAACCAGAGCATATTATTCAGGCTTTTGTTGACTTCTACAAAGATCTTTTGGGGAGTTCTAAGGGTACCTCTTATTTTTTTCCTCATATTGTGCAGAATGGAAGTAGGGTGGAACAAGATCTTTGGGAGAGGATGTGTAGGATTCCTGGTGAAGAGGAGGTTAGGAAAACTGTTTTCTCAATTCCAAATGACAAGAGTCCTGGACCTGATGGCTATACTAGCTGCTTCTTTAAAGCTGGTTGGGAGGTGTTGAAGGATGAGATTACTCATGCTATTCAGGATTTTTTCCATACAGGTAAGCTTCTCAAACAGATTAATGCTACCAATTTGGTTCTTATTCCTAAGATTGAGCATCCTATCAATGTTACTCAATTCAGACCCATTGCTTGTTGTAATGTTCTCTACAAGATTATTTCAAAAATCCTTTGTGAGAGAGTTTCCATAGGCCTTGGTAATGTCATTAGCCCTAATCAGGCTGCTTTTATTAAGGGTAGGAGTATAATGGGTAATATTCTGATAAGTCAGGATATTGTCAGATTGTATACTAGGAAAAGTGTTTCTCCTAGATGTTTGATGAAGATTGATCTGAGGAAAGCTTATGACTCTATTGAATGGGATTTTATTGGAGATATGCTGCTACATTTAAATTTTCCCCCTAAGCTGATTGGTTGGATTATGTGTTGTGTGACTTCCCCTACCTATTCTATTGTGATCAATGGTTCCCCTCATGGTTTTTTTCCTGGTAAGAGAGGTCTAAGGCAAGGTGATCCTATATCTCCTATTCTGTTCACTATCTGTATGGAGTATCTTAGTAGATTGTTGGAGGAAACTAGTGCTTTGCCTAGGTTTAGATTTCATCCTTTTTGTAGTAGGATTAAGCTGAATCATCTTATGTTTACTGATGATGTCTTGCTGTTCTGTAAAGGAGATCTAAGTTCTATTGTTGTCATAAAGGAAACTTTTACCTGTTTTTCTGAAGCTTCTGGTTTGCACATCAGTTCTGAGAAATCTGAAATTATGCTGAATGGAATAAGTTCTGAAAATGTGGATGTTATTCTGAATTACACTGGTTTTAAAACAGGTAATCTTCCTTTTAAATATCTTGGGGTTGCTATTTCTCATAAAAGATTATCTAAGGTTGATTGTCAAGTTCTGGTGGAAAGAATGGTGGCCAAAATTAGAGGGTGGAATAGTAGGAAAATTTCTTATGCTGGCAGACTTGTGTTGGTGAAGGCTGTGTTGTCTACTATACATAATTATTGGTCACAAATCTTTGTACTACCTGTGGGAGTTATGGATAGAATCAAGGCCTTATGCAGGAGTTTCTTGTGGAGTGGGTCTGAGTCTTCATCCAAAGCTCTAGTGGCATGGGATGTGCTCTGTAGGGGTAAGAAGCAAGGGGGTCTGGGAATTATTGATAGTTGCATCTGGAATGTAGCTGCTATTGGTAAACTGGTCTGGTGGCTGGTTATTAAGAAAGACCATTTGTGGATCAAATGGGTGGACAACATATATCTGAAAGGTATTCCTTGGTTGGAGTATGAACCATCTAATAACTCTTCTTGGGCTTGGAGGAAAATCTGTGAGATTAAGAATAGATTTAAGGTGGCATTTCTACATCAACAATGGTTGGGGACTGATGATGGTTACACTATTTCTAGAGGGTATGAGTGGCTTGTAGGTTCTGTTACTATTGATTCTGTGCAATGGTTCTCTGAAGCTTGGAATAGATATAATGTGCAGAAGCATGCCTTCTTTATATGGCTGCTGAAACAAGAGAGACTGTTGACTCTAGATAGACTGAGCAGGTTTGGTATCTCTCAAAGACTAACCTGCTATCTCTGTGAGGATGGCAATGAATCTCATCAACATCTGTTTCAAGACTGTTACTATGTTAGGAGTTGTCTGCATTTGCTCCTTGGATGGCTGAAGTTGAGTATGGTGCACCCTGTTTCTGCTGGTCAAATGCTGAGGATTAGAAAAATTTCTGGATTCAGAAGGTTATTGTTTTGTTCACTTGTGAATGCTGTTATGTATAATGTATGGCAGGTTAGGAATACATGTTATGCTGAAGGTCATGTTCCTAGACCTCAAGCTCTGATTGCTCGGATGCAGCAGGACTATAAAATTCATCTAACTGGATTGCTGCTGAAGGGAGTTAAAAGTAGTGATATTGATTTTTGTAGAAGTATAGGCCTCCTCTAAGCTCTGAGTTGTTAGTGTTTGTTTGATGTAATGTGTGGTATTATAGATATTTAGATATCTCAAAACTGAATTCTGTATTAGAGGTTACCTCTTTGAGGTGTGATTAATGATTACTTACATTTTCACCAAAAAAAAAAGAGTTAGAGGGAAGTAAATATTAGTGGTTTAATTAGTGTGGATGTGAGAGAAAGTGAGTTAAACCCATTATTAATGACCATTTTTGTGTTTTCATCTCAATCATCTATCTCCAAGATCCAAGGGTCTCTAAGAGGACTTATGGACTCAAGGTTTTGGGGTGGACTCATTTGATCTCATTTCTATATATATATATATATATAGGGGTGGGATCTGGTGCGAACTAAAGTACGGTGCGAACCGTACGAACTAGCTTAAAACAGTCAGACTAAGTAATTAAGAAAAATCAACCTTATACCTCCAAACATATTAATTTGTACGGTCACTTCCAATCCCCCATTCACTTCTCTTTGACATACTCACCCATACACCATACCCTTGCCGGTTACCACCGGAGCTCCGGCTAGACGACGCTACCGCCATCTTCTTTCCATTATCGGCGACTTAGATCTGATCGAACACCAACATATCTTTATCCCATCCACCAACATTAGTCGTTGACCTCTGTCCCGGAGCTCCGTTTGTCACAAATACCACAGCGAGCCACTCCGGCGTACTTAGTCGTCTCTTTCACCGTTGGTGTATTAATGGCGACGGTGATTTGTGGTGGTGATGGTGTCGTTGCCGTCGTTATGGTGGCGAGCAAAGTCGGGTCAAAGTTTATTTTGATTCATCGGATAGTTTATAGATTGTTAATCGAAAGGAAGTGGCAATTGGTTCTTCGTGGCTTCTGGACTCTGGTTGAGGTTCCGAATTGGATATCGTCTTTGGTCACTGGAGTATTCAAATGGTGGTGGTTGGATGTTTATGATTTTGCAGGTGAGTCGAATGTTGGATGTTTATGATGTTGTTGTTGGTGGTTCGATCAATTGAGGCGGAATGGAATTCGATGATCTGATACTTGAATTTAAAACCTTGTTTGACATGGGTCATCAAATTGCATTCTTCCTTTTTTAGCTAATGCGAATTCATTTCTAGCTGTATTGAGACCAACAGTAGTGAAATTATGTTGCTGCTAGCTTATGGCATTGGACTCTCTACATTTACATTCCATAAAACTTGTATGTTCTTTATTTTATTGCAGACGCTGAAGAATCTATACTGAAAATTCGATTTAGAAGAGTGCAAGTATCTCTTAAGGGAAGGGAGAAATGAAGGATGTCACTATGATCTTACATTATGTTGTATCTATACTTTGTTTGTTGTAAATCGTTTGTCCAATTCGAATGAGACGATCGTATAGATAAACACGCAAATTATTTTTGTGATTTTTCTTAGTTTGGACTTGTGGTGGAGCTAGAAATCTAGTTGGGCTATCCATCATTACACCAATTTTTGTGTTTGCAATGTTTGGCACTTGTTACTAATACACATTAGGGAAATATTGAAACATGAGTATTGCTTCAATTTCTCGGGATGTTAACCTACCAAGCACATTGCTTTTTTTCGTTATATCATAAGTTTAGCTATCAAGTGTGTGGTATAAGCTTTTTTTAGGAAAGTAAGACATGAAACACCCATGTGAAATGGTCCTAGAGTACTATTTAGGATTTGAGATAGGACTGCAGGAGTAGAAATCACAATACACTATTTGAATCTTTGTTCCTCAGTGATTTGTAAGAACCATATTACGTTTTTCTTCAACACTTTATTCTAGATTTGTTTAACCAACAATTTGATAATGATTAAATTCTAAAGGTATGTAACTATTAATTTAAAGGAGTGTATCTAGAAAGCTAAATGTATGTATCTACTAACTTAAAGGAGTGTATCTAGTTAGCTAAAGGTATGTATCTAGTAACTTAAAGGTGTGTATCTAGCAAGCTAAACGTATGTATCTAGTAACTTAAATAAGTGTATCTGACAAGCTAGAGGTATGTATCTAGTAAATTAAAGAAGTGTATCTAGCAAGTTAGAGGTATGTATCTAGTAACTTACAGAAATGTATCTAACAAGCTAAAGGTATGTATCTAGTAACTTACAGAAATGTATCTAACAAGCTAAATGTATGTATCTACTAACTTAAAGAAATGTATCTAGCCAGCTAAATGTATGTATCTAGTAACATAAATGAGTGTATATAGCGAGCTAAATGTATGTATCTAACAACTTAAAGTAATATAGCAAGTTAGAGGTGTGTATCTAAAAACGTAAAAAGTGTATGAAGCTAGTTAGAGGCATATATCTAACAACTTTAACAAGTGTACTTAGTGGTACTTAATTTTAATATCATTAATGATCGATGGTAATTATTGCACTTGATTTTTATACAATTGTATTGGTATAAATATTGTAATTGATTTTTATACATTTTGTATTTCCGACTTTAAGGACTAAAATGTCAAGTTGCTTAATAAATGACTCAAGCATTGTCCGTACTTTCTTTAAAATATTGCATCTAATTATTTTTAAGATTTTTAATTATGTACGTGATAAAATGAATATACGAGTGTATCTATCTAGCAAGTAATGGGTATGTATCTAAAAACTTATACTAGTGTATCTAGCAAGCTACGGATATGTATCTAGAAACTTATACGAGTGTATCTATCTAGCAAGCTATGGGTATGTATCTAGAAACTTATACGAGTGTATCTACCAAGCTACCGATATGCATCTAAAAACTTATACGAGTATATCAATCTAGCAAGCTATGAGTATGTATCAAGAAACTTATATGAGTGTATCTATCCAGCAAGCTACCGATATGTATCTAGAAACTTATACGAGTGTATCTAAAAACATATACGAACATATTTACAATACCCGAGGCTAAGTTTTCCTCGTCAGAGTTCCATGAACTACAAGCTAATACGCAAAAATTAAGAATAATAAAAAATGGTAGCACAACCCAAGTTACCCAACATTAGCTACACCATTATCAATCCAAGAACTGAATTCTTAAACCCAAATCGGTGACATAACAAGTGATATCACATGTTATCACCATACACCACGATAAACATCTCCTGCCCAACATTACCACGAACACCACGTACCCACCATCACCGCCCACTACTCGCACCACCCCCACTGCTCATACCAACAAACAAATGAAGCCACCATAATTACCGACATTGACCCCTCGACTACTACACCAACAAACGCCACAGCAACACCACTATCAACCACCGTAAAACATAGCCAAAACAGAATTCAAAACCTAGATCTATAAAAATGAGGTACGAATTCAAAGAAATGATTTCTCCGACGAAGTTTTCGGAGTGTTTAGAGCAAAATAAAATTGTCTTTGCGTTGTCGCCGGAGTCTGGGAGTATGGACGTCGTCCTTATCTCTCTGATGAAGTAAAAAATGGTCTTCGTTGGTCACCAACAACATAAGAAAATCGCCGGAATATTGTTGTGTCACCGGAGAATCGTCGACTGGATAGTGCTCTGACGGCGACAGCGACAGCGAGGGAGAAAATGGATCGAATACTTGTGGTGGTGCGGCCAGCAGGCGGAGACGAAGATATAAGAGAAAGAAACGAGTTACATGGCCGGTGATGGTGGAGCTCCTATGATGCGCCGACGACGTTTATGTCGGACCACCGGGGACTCTGTCGGACTGTCGGTGCCTGACCTGACATATGGTGGTAGTGATAAGGGTGAGTGAAGTTAGTATGGTCGGGGGGTTGAGTTTAGGAGGCAGAGGAGAGATATTAATAATAAGGGGTTTATTATTAGCCTTTGATTTAAATTGATCTAAGGGTTGTTAACTAGTTCGTAAGTTCGCACCGAACATGAAGTTCGCACAGGATCCTAATTCTATATATATATATATATATATATATATATATATATATATATATTGGTTCACATCATCTTCTTCAGTTTTAGGAAAATAAATTATAAGATCTTACAAGATTAAGAAAAGATATTATGCAATATTTTTAATATTACAGCTATTATTTACGTAAGAAAATCTATGATTATCAATCTAGCAAAAACCTATAATGCAAAACATTTCAAAACTTACATATTTGGATTTGTGACGAAAAATGCTTTCATTGGAGTATAAGTTTTGTATTATTTATGATGAGGGCTAAATCGTCACTCCCAAATCAAGATAAATACTTATATACCAAATAACCTAAGATTCGAGCAATTCTAGAGGTCCACAACATCCCTTTCAGTTTTTGGAAAGTATAGTTTTAGACCTTGCAAGATTACAAAAAAAAGATCTTATGTAATATTTTTAATATCACAACTATTATTTACGTAATAAAATTTGTTGATTATCAATATAACAAAAAACTATAGTGCAAAACATTTTGAAACTTACATATTTGGATTCGTGGCGAAAACTGCTTTCATTGGAATATAAATTTTATATTTTTTACTACCATATTGTTGATAATATGATATTGCTAAAATATAAGTATGTGTAATATTAGTATAATAGTTTAGTAACAGTCAAGAAATAATTATTTTATAAAAATAATATGGTGTATTACTTACTATTTTATTTGTCCCACATTGAAAAATAATGTAGGTGGGGTGAATATACTACGTATAAATAGTAGAATTGTCCAACATCGAAAATTTATAATAAGGTAGGATGATCCTATAATTATAAATAGGAGTCAACCTTGGAAATTATGTATCCACCCAAAAAATGTTTTGAGTCTCTCAAATTGTCATATAAAACTCTTAAGAGTTTGTATTATTATCTTCACAATAGACAAATTTACATAAATTTACATCATCAAAAATAATAAATTAGCAAAGTATCATAAATAATAATTTTGATGGTGTACTACTTGGTATGTTATTTGTCCCACATTTGAAAAATAATGACCTAGAATTTATGAGGGGCACAGTTTTTTTTCCATTGTCGCTTGGTGGTTGTACTTTTTCGTTTATTTTAAAATTTACATATGCAATTGATACCTCATAATTAAAAGCTTTCTTTGGGTTTTTTTTAAAACTGTAGCGCAAATTATTGGTGGTTCAAATTAGATAGTAATTTATCATGTATTTCAGAATTAAATTTATGTATTGATGGTGTTGTCAAGTCCAGTAAAAAAATTCATTCCAATAAATATTTGATCATTGTCTGTAATTTAAAAAATAACACAAATTAATGGTTATTAAAATATAGCTTTTTAGAAATGTAAAGATTGGTATTAATTGATCAAATTGGCGTGTCCAAATAAACAAGGGGAACACACTTAATTGATCAAATTGGTATAAAAATAGATTGGTATGAAAATATGGCTTATCTTAGTAATAACTTATTTATCTCTTTTGCACACTTATCAAATACTAAAGAAATGAACATACACATAGTTAAAAGTAAAAATAATGAAGAATATGTCTATAATAGGAGTCGAACACGGGTTCATTGCATGTGAATCAAAAGCTTTACCACTAGACCAATACGAATGACATGTTAACTAATTACAATGTTTTGTATTTGGCTTGCTTGTCATAAATGAGCAGAACACAACTAGACTTTATATATTTTTTTCTCTGGGTGGGGGGCACGTGCCCCCACGGACCCCCACGTAGTCCGCCACTGCGCGTGATAAATATTCTACGTATAAAAAGAAGAATTGTTCACATTGAAAAATTACATAAGGTAGACTGATCCTATATATGATTATAAATAGGAATAATTATTCGACTTAAATATCCACTCAAAATATTTTGAGTCTCTTAATTATTGTCTTAGAGAGCTCTCTTACAAGTTTGTATTAAAAATTAATTTAGGAAACTATTATAAATAATAATTTGATGGTGTACTACTTATTAGTATGTTATTTGTCCCACATTGAAAAAGTAATGTAGGCGTGGTGAATATACTATGCATAAAAATAAGAATTGTCCCACATCAAAAAATTAGCATAAGTTATGGTGATCATTAGGGTTGAGCAAAACCGGGTAACCGAACCGATTTAGTAAACCGGTTCGGTTACCCGGTTTTAAAAACCGTAGATTTTGGAAACCGGAACCGAACCGGTTTTAATTCGGTTCACCGGTTTTTTAGCATTTTTCAAGCCGGATCCGAAAACCGGTTAACCGAACCGGTTTTCAGACCCGCTTTCAGAAATGTCTTTTTTTCCTTCAATTTTACAAAGCTACTGTAACTCATAAAATCTTCATAACCTAACTTACCCAGGCGTCTTTAAACAAAGAAAAAAATTACCCAGACTAGTCTTTATACATAATTAAATTCCTAAAACATCCAATTAAATTAATGATTTTACAGTTCAACTAAAAGTTAACAAATTAAAACTTTAAATTACATTACCCAGACTAGTCTTTCAATTTTACAAAGCTACTGACAGTATAGTTAAATAGATGAACAAAGTGTCTACAAGTAAAATTGAAATAGACGGAAAAAAAACAACACAACATGTATAAATGAAGTAGACAAGCCATGATGTACAAAAGTACAAACCTTGCTTTATGGAATCTTTAAATTTGATGAACAAATATTATAAAACTAGTGTTAGATTTATGTTTGAAGGGAGCAGAAGAGTAGGAGGCGGAGAGCTCTTAGGAAATTAGGGTCTTTTGGTTTTGAGGAATGAGGGTCATGCGGCAGTATGAGTGACTCAGATAGGTTTTTGTATTTTTTTTTTCCTAAAAATTAATCCGGTTTAAAAACCGGGCTCCGGTTTTGTATATTTACGACCCGAATCCAAACCGCTTTTCCTCTTAAAAATTCGGTTCGGGTACCTGAACCGAAAAAAACCCGAATTTCCGGACCCCTAAAATCGGATTTCGGTTCGGTTTCGATTTTAAAAAGCGGATCGGATTTTTTTGCTCAGCCCTAGTGATCATATGATTATAAATAAGAGTAATTCTTGAAACTTATGTATCCACCCAAAATATTTTGAGTCTCTTAAGTATTGTCTTAGAAAGTTCTTAAAAGTTTGTATTAGTATCTTCACAATATTGAAATTTACATCATCAAAAATTAATTTAGTCAAATATCATAAAAAAGAAGTAAAAAATCTTTTAATTATTTTAGTATATATTTCATATATTATATTCAAGGGATAATATATGACAAAAAAGTATTGTAAAAAAAGTAAAAAATCCTTTAATTATTTTAATATATATTTCATATATTATATTCAAAGGATTATATACTATGTATACTTATTTTGCTATTAGTCTCACATCGAAGAATAATATATGTGTGGTGGATATATTACGTATAAATAGTAGAATTGTCTCACATCAAAAATTTACATAAGGTAGGGTGATTATATGTTCATAAATAGGAGTCATCCTTATAAGTCAGGTAACATCCCATCATTTAAAGCCTCTTAGTATTGTCTTAGAGAGTTCTTAAAACTTTATATTATAATCTTCACAATATTAAAATTTACATCATTAAAATTAATTTAGAAAAGTAGCATAAATAATAATTTTAAAGACCAACAAATGATTGGGATGGGAGGAGTATAATACATATATAGATACATTTAAAAACAATAACGACTTTGCTTTATGAATAACTAAGTTAATTAAAATGTGCATCGCACGGGCATTCAAACTACGTATAAATAGAAGAATAGTCTCAGATCCGAAAAATATCTTAAGCTGGGGTGATCATGTGATTATTAATAGGAGTCGTCCTTAGAACTTAGATATAAACCCAAAATCGTTTAAGTCTCTCAAGTATTGTTTTAGAGAGCTCTTAAAATTTTGTATTAATTTTGAGTCTCTTAAGCATTGTCTTAGAGAAATTAATTCTTAGGTACCTTAACAGCAAAAAACTTCTTTATGAAAATGACATTAATGTAAACCCGTGCATCGCACGGGCATAAAATGTAGTATATATATAAAAGAAGCTTTTTTCGAGCGATTATAGAGCGTCCACGTTATCTTTTTTAGTTTAAAGAAAGTATATTATAAGATCTTACAAGATTACGAAAAGATACTACATATGATTTTTATTATCAACTATTATTTACTTAAGAAAATTGTTTGATTATCAATATAACAAAAAAATATAATGCAAAACATTTTGAAATATACATATTTGGATTCGTAGCGAAAAACATTGGATAGATTTATTTATTTAATTAATAGGAGATTGCACTTTATGTGAAATTTATGGGCCTAAATTACTCTATTTGAAAGTTATGTGGGTTAATTTCACAATTGTGGGAATATATCCGTATACATCCCTTTAATCTTACAGGATTATAATGAAATTACGATTTATATGATTAACGGGTCATAAATGAAATTGCATAATAAACAAAGGGATTAGGAATAACCTTTAGTACTCGTAAATTCGGCCTAAGAAAAGATATCAAAACATATATCCTCCTAATCGTCTCACCCAAGATTGATCGAGAAATGCCCTTGTATTTGCTAGAAAATTAGAGAGAAAAAGAGTCTGTATCTTTTTGTGTGATGTAAATTAATGATGAATGAATTAGAGAGTTAGAATGAGTAGAACTCTCTCACTATACTACCAATTCTCACGGCACCAAATAGAGAAATAAGGGATTATTTTTCTCTTATTTTGTTACCCTATTTGGCCGAAATTCCAAAGTGTATTTGGACTCTTTTTCGGTTATATTAGCTTCCATTTAATATAATGTTATACATATTATATTTGTCTAATATGTTGTCATACATTAATAAGGTCCATCACAACATTTTGCAGTGGATATATTAACATAACAATTATTATGACAATCGTATAATATATACTTCAATTATAAATATCGGTATATTTATAATCCTGTAATTAAACATAACGGTTTATGTTTAATTACGAATTAACATTTTAATTCGTTTAAGCTCACATTATATACTACAACTAAACATAACATTTTATATTTAATTACAAATTACAGTTAATTCGTTTTAGCTAACATTATTTAATCGTTATTAAATAATTATATCATCATCACACTGACTAACCTTTTAGTCAAAAACACCGACTAACCTTTTAGTCATTTAATAAGGCATCAATATGATTATTTTCTCAAATAATCACATCTCTCAATCACATCCTTTAGGTGTGACTTTCAGGGACCAGTTGATCACCGCCATCTGTATGACGATAACGTCAAACTTATCTAGCAAGCCAACCGTTATCGATAAACGTTAATCAACTGATTACAATACAAAGTATACCCTGTGAACCTATAGAGATTTATTTATGTTATTGCACTAACTATGGAGGACACTGGCTCCAACAATCTCCCACTTGTCCGTACAAGTGTATGTGCGATAACCGATTCTCATATCCATAATAAATTTCTCCCACTCAATGTACAACAATTTGCAAAGTCCGTATTCACAAAGGTCGTATTTTACAAGTGATCTGTATCAAGAGTGGTTTCCCCGACTAGAGAGTAACTTAACTGATAAACGAATCTTCATTCGAGCATGGCCATGCATTTCAGTTATAGCTCCTCGAGTGGCCCTGAGAAATATCATATCCTGATAAAGGTTGGATATTTTCTTCAACTCGAATCTTGCAGATACAAGCGCAGTATGAAATGACCCAGTGAAAATCTACTTAGCCTCCCGTTACGGTCGACCATGAGAAAGAAACCAAAGTCACCCAAAAACTGCCTTTATCTCAAGATACAGTCGATAGTCAAAAGAATCGACTCTAGGAACACTATGGATGTCCTATCCACGACCTGGCACCTAATGTTCTGAAACATTTAGGACTCCATAACGTCGTCACAAAATGTCCTGCGCAATATCATTATAACCCGCATCTGTGATCGATCAGTCAACAGTTTGACTTATGGCTCGTTGAACCCACCATCAATCGACGTCACAAAATAATTGCCAGAGTTATCAGCTCATGTAGGCAATTACGGACCCAAAACAAAATATAATGTAATTCAGTTCACTTTGTGGTGTTCAATGTTGTCAGTACAACCCACATGAAAAACAAAATATAAAACAAAACGATGATTTCATAGATGGTTTTATGAAAAAGATACAGGTGTCTAATCCATATAAAACAGCTAATACAACTCAGGAACACGTTTGATTCCCATGGAAATAACGTGCCCTTCATGCTTATCATATCTCAATGGTTTAGTGAGAGGATCTGCGACGTTATCATCCGTAGCAATCTTGTCTATCACTATCTCCCTTTACTCCACGTAATCTCGGATCATGTGAGCCTTCCGTTGTACATGCCTAGACTTGTTGCTGGACTTAGGCTCCTTAGCCTGGAAGATGGCACCACTATTATCACAATAGATGGTGATCGGGTAATCCGAACTAGGAACTACGGTTAGTCCCTGTAAGAACTGACGCATCCATATAGCTTCCTTCGCAGCCTCTGAAGCGGCATAGTACTCGGACTCAGTCGTAGAATATGCTATAACATTTTGTTTGGAGCTTTTCCAGCTGACCGCAGCGCCATTAAGAGTAAACACGAATCCAGACTGAGATTTCGAGTCATCTCGATCCGTTTGGAAGCTAGCATCTGCGTAACCGGTTGCGCATAACTCAGTGTCACCTCCATAAGTCAATACCCAATCCTTAGTCCTCCGTAGGTACTTAAGGATATTCTTAACAGCTATCCAGTGTGTTTCACCTGGATTGCCTTGGTAACGACTCGTCATACTCAATGCATATGCCACGTCAGGACGTGTGCATATCATGGCATACATGATCGATCCTATAGCTGATGCATAAGGAACCCGACTCATGCGCTCGACCTCTTCCGATGTCTTTGGTGCCTGAGCTTTACTCAACTGCATCCCAGAAATCATTGGAAGGTTCCCCTTCTTGGAGTTGGTCATGCTGAACCTCTCAAGAATCTTATCTATATAAGACTCCTGACTGAGGGATAACATCCGTCGTGATCTATCTCTGTAAATACGGATCCCCAAAATTCTTTGTGCCTTGCCCAGATCTTTCATCTGAATGGTTCTTTAACCAAACTTTTACCGAAGTTAAGAGCGGTATGTCATTCCCAATCAAGAGTATGTCATCAACATACAATATTAGGAAGACAATCTTGCTCCCACTCGACTTGATATATAAGCATGGTTCCTCGACCGATCGAGTAAATCCATTCTCTTTTATCACCTGGTCGAAACGATGATTCCAACTCCGAGAAGCTTGCTTAAGTCCATAAATGGAACGCTTAAGCTTGCATACCTTCTTAGGATTTTTAGGATCAATGAAACCTTCGGGTTGTACCATGTACAACTCCTCCTCCAAATAACCGTTTAAGAAGGCGGTTTTCACATCCATTTGCCAAATTTCATAGTCATGAAAAGCGGCAATCGCTAAGATTATCCGAATGGAACGCAGCATAACTACGGGTGCAAAAATTTCATCATAATGCAATCCTTGCACTTGAGTGAAACCTTTTGCCACTAGTCGTGCCTTGTAGGTATCTGGTTGTCCTTCTACAGAATGCTTTATTTTGTAAAGCCATTTGCACTGAAGAGGCCGAACCTTATCAGGTAAGTCAACCAGATCCCATACGTCATTCTCATACATAGAGTCCATCTCGGATTGCATGGCGTCAAGCCATAGCTTAGAGTCGGAACAGGTCATGGCACCTTTATAGGTAGCGGGTTTCGTTACTCTCTAGGAGTAAAACGTCATCTCTCCCATTCTCCTCGACCATACCAATGTATCTGTCTGGAGGAATGGAGACTCTACCCGACCTCCTCGGTTCCTCAGGAATATTTACCGCAGCCGATGATGAGGGAACAGTTTCCTCCATTGGTAGCTCGGTTGTTGGTTCTGGAATCTCCGACAGATCGAAGGTTCCATTACTTGTCCTATTCTCGAGAAATTCTTTCTCTAAGAACGTCGCACTAGCCGCAACAAAAACTCGATGTTCGGTAGTCGAGTAAAAGTAATGACCAAACATCCCTTTTGGATAACCAATAAAGTATGTCTTGACCGATCGTGGGCCGAGCTTATCGTCAGGTCTCCATTTGACATAAGCCTCGCAGCCCCAAACCCGAATAAAGGACAAGTTAGGGACCGTTCCCTTCCATAATTCATATGGAGTCTTGTCTACAGCTTTAGACGGACCTCGGTTAAGTATTAGA
>JAIUZE010066869.1:0-38440 GCA_022085475.1 Heliosperma pusillum
GGAGTTACAATGTAACAATGGGTAATGAAGCAAGGAAGACTCATTGTTCACACAAGGAGTTACAATGCAAACAATGGGTAATGAAGCAAGGAAGTCTCATTGTTCACACACGGAGTTACGATGCAAACATTTGGTAATGAAGCAAGGAAGACTCATTGTTCACACAAGGAGTTACAATGCAACAATGGGTAATGAAGCAAGGAAGACTCATTGTTCACACAAGGAGTTACAATGCAAACAATGAGTAATGAAGCAAAGAAGACTCATTGTTCAACAAGGAGTTACAATTCCAACAATGGGGATTGAAGCAAGGAAGACTCATTGTTCACACAACGACGCGCGCTATACCATGTACTATGCGTAATGAAGCAGAGGGAAGCATCATTGTCACACAAGAGTTACAATGCAACAAGGAATAATGAAGACAAGGAAGGACTCCTTGTTCACACAAGAAGTCATGCAACCATGCGTTCAATGGAAGCAAGATAGAGTCTATGTTCACCACAAGGACGTTACAACTGTAACAATAGGTATATGAAGCAAAGGACGACTCATTGTTCACCACCAAGAGAGTAGTACCAAATTGCCCTATGCAACAAATGGTAATGAAGCAAGGAAGACTCATTGTTCACACAAGGAGTTACAATGTAACAATAGTTAATGAAGCAAGGAAGACTCATTGTTCACACAAGGAGTTAAAATGCAATCAATGGATAATGAAACAAGGAAGACTCATTGTTTACACAAGGAGTTACAATGCAACAAAGGGTAATGAAGCAAGGGAGACTCATTGCTCACACAAGGAGTTACAATGTAAGAATCGGTAATGAAGCAAGGAAGACTCATTGTTCACACAAGGAGTTACAATACAAACAGGGGCTATTGAAGCAAGGAAGACTCATTGTTCACACAACGAGTTACAATGTAACTATGGGTAATGAAGCAAGGAAGACTCATTGTTCACACAAGGAGTTACAATGCAACAATGGGTAATGAAGCAAATAAGACGCATTGTTCACACAAAGAGTTACAATGTAACAATGGGTAATGAAGCAAGAAAGACTCATTGGTCACACAACGAGTTACAATGTAACTATGGGTAACGAAGCAAGGAAGACTCATTGTTCACACAAGGAGTTACAATGCAACAATAGGTAATGAAGCAAGGAAGACTCATTGTTCACACAAGGAGTTAAAATGCAACATGGGTAGTGAATCAAGGAGACTCATTGTTCACACAAGGAGTTACAACAATGCAACAATGCAGTGATATTATAGGGGTGTGTTAGAAATTGGACCCTAGACTCCTATCTAGCACTGGATATGGATGTTACTCAACTCCCACAGCTCAACACAGGGAATCAAACAACAAACTAGACTAGTTAAGGCTCCTTACCACAGCCAAGCACAGGTAAGCAGACTTGAACTAAACAACAAGCAAAACACCCCACAGTCTATGCACAGGGATATCTTAACTTGCCACAGACTTAGATCAACAACCACAGCCTAGCACAGGAAGTTATCTGGCCTGACTTTCAACCAAGACAATGCATAAGTTGGAAAGATTTTAGAAATGAGAACAATGCTCAGTTTTTTTCATTCAATATCAACTGCCTTGTACAAAAGGGCATGGGTCCTTATATAGGCCTCAATGCTGGATGTGATTACAACCCTAGAGTATCATCTAAGGGCCAAGATTAACTATTAAAAGATGACAAAATACTGGCTAGAAATACAGACTGCTAATGCTAAAAGAAAAACAATAAAACAGACAAAATGCAGACATTTGACAATGACATGCTCCAGGTTGTGCTTGTTGCTTGGTGTTGGCTTGGAACTTGTGGACGAGGCTCATCAATGCTCCTTGACCTTCTTCTGCAGTAGTTCTAATAGTAGGGAAGACAAGGAAAGACTTTTGGAGATAGTCTTTCAGTTTTTAGCTAGAAATGGAAAGACTGCTTTATGCTTTATGCTTTGGGTAGGCTGTTTTGATTTGGATTTTTAGGGTAGTTGTGTTGTGTTTTGGAACTGGTTCCCTAGGACTTTTTTGGACCTAGGTGGGTAAGGTTTTAGCTGGGCTTGGTGGTAGCTGGTGGTTCAGAGTGTGGTGGTAGTTATGCCTTCCCCAAGTGACTGGTGTAGGCTGTTTTTGTGATATTGTGGTGGGGTGTTGGTGGGCTTGTCTTTGGCTTGCTTGGCTCGTGTCTTGGCTCGTGTCCTGGCTCGTGTCCTGGCCAACATTGCTCAGCTTGCAGCTTCCCCTTTTGTTACCCATCCCTTGCCCCCAGATTGACCCTTGGATACCCATGTAGACCTCCCCTTGGTTGCCAATGCTCACCCCTTGATCCCCCTTGGCCTGCCCCCTGTCCCTAGTGTTGAATTCTGCCCTGCCCTGTGCCCCAGCTCCTGCTGCATCCTCCCCTGGTTGAATTGGGCTTGTCCTCAAGCCTGTAGCCTCCTCATCTCCAGAATCCCCATAGTATGGACTGAGATCCCCTACATTGAAAGTGCCATGAACCCCATAGTCTCCTGGTAGATCAACCTTGTATGCATTAGGACCAACACTTTCTATGATTTCAAATGGACCATCAGCTCTAGGCATGAGTTTGTTCTTCCTCCTAGCTGGGAACCTCTCCTTCCTCAAGTGGAGCCACACTAAATCCCCTGGCACAAACTCCTTCTTGGACCTAGGAACCTTGGACTGTTTCTTGTACCTCTCATTTGCCCTTTCTATTTGCTTTCTGACTGACTCATGAAGCTTCACCATCTGCTCAACCCTCCTCTTTGCATCAAAGTTCACTTCCTCCCTTGGTATGTTAGCTAATTCCAGTGGCATAAGTGGATTAATCCCATAGACAACCTCAAATGGACTGTGACCTGTGGCAGATGAGGGTGCTCTGTTGAAAGCAAACTCAGCATGAGCTAGCTTCAAGTCCCAATCCTTCAATGACTTGCTTACCAGACACCTCAAGATCCTCCCTAGAGTCTTGTTTGTGACCTCAGTTTGGCCATCAGTCTGAGGGTGGTGAGAAGTGCTGAACAAAAGCCTGGTCTTCAAGAGCCTCCATAGTGTTTTCCAGAAGTAACTCATGAACTTAACATCCCTGTCTGAGACTATTGACTTAGGAACCCCATGTAGCCTCACAATCTCCTTCAAGTATAGCTCAGCAACACTTGCAGCATCCTCAGTCTTCTTGCAAGCCACAAAGTGAGCCATCTTGCTAAACCTGTCAACAACAACCATTACAGAATCCTTACCTCTTTGTGTTCTGGGTAGTGCAACAATAAAGTCCATGCTCACATCCTCCCAAGGTTTGTTTGGCACTGGTAGTGGAGTGTAAGGTCCAGTCTGGAAAGAGCTCTTGGCTTGTTGACATGTGGAGCACCTCCTGAGGACAACCTGAACATCCCCTATCATCCTGGGCCAGTAGAATTGATCCTGCAGTATTTCAAGTGTCTTTTGAACCCCAAAGTGTCCCCCTAGTCCTCCTGAGTGTACTTCCCTGATGAGTAGATCCCTGTAAGAACCCCTTGGGATGCATAGCTTGTTTCCTTGGAACAAGAACCCCTCCTGCAGCATGTACTTCCCCCCTTGAGTCCTTCCTCCTCCAGTTTGTGTGATCCATTCCTCAGCAAAGTCAGGGTCCTCCTTGTACAATTCTTTCAGAAATTCAAACCCCAACACCCTTTGCTCCATGACTGCTAACAAAGAATGCCTCCTTGACAGTGCATCTGCCACAACATTCTGTTTCCCCTCCTTATACTTACTAGAGAATGTAAAGGATTGTAGAAACTCTACCCACTTGGCATGCCTGTGATTCAGCTTGTGTTGGCCACTGATATACTTCAATGCCTCATGATCCGAGTGCAGAACAAAAGGCTTTGGCTTCAAGTAGTGCCCCCAATGCATGACTGCTCTGATGATGGCATAGAATTCCTTATCATAAGTGGAGTACTTGAGCTTGGCACCATTCAGTTTCTCACTGAAATAAGCAACTGGCTTTTGCCCTTGTATCAACACTGCCCCAATGCCAACCCCACTAGCATCACATTCCACCTCAAACAGCTGATCAAAGTCAGGTAGTTTAAGGATTGGAGTCTCACACATCAACCTCTTGATCCTCTCAAAGGATTGTTGGGCCTCCTCAGTCCACTGAAACTCCCCTTTCTTCAAGCACTCAGTGATGGGTGCTACAACTGAACTGAAGTTCTTGATGAACCTCCTATAGAATGAAGCCAACCCATGGAACCCCCTTACCTCAGTGATGGTTTTAGGTGTAGGCCATGTTTGAATGGCTGCAACCTTCTCCTGATCAACTGAGATTCCTCTTCCTGACACAATGTACCCTAGAAATGCAACCTCCTCAACCATGAAGGTACACTTCTCTAGCTTCCCATACAGCTTCTGCTCCTTTAAGATCCCAAAGATTGTTTCAAGGTGCCTGAGATGTTCCCCTCTGCTGCTACTATACACTAGGATGTCATCAAAGTAAACCACAGCAAACCTGCCCAAACAAGGCCTCAACACTTCTGTCATAAGTCTCATGAAGGTGCTTGGTGCATTGGATAGTCCAAATGGCATGACAAGCCATTCATACAGACCATGTTTTGTCTTGAATGCAGTCTTCCATTCATCCCCCTCTCTGAGCCTCACCTGATGGTAACCCTGCCTTAGATCAATCTTAGAAAAGACCTGAGCTCCACTTAGCTCATCAAGCATGTCATCTAGCCTTGGAATGGGGAACCTATACTTGACTGTAATGTTGTTGATTGCCCTGCTGTCAGTGCACATCCTCCAGGTGCCATCCTTCTTAGGCACTAGTAGAGCAGGTACAGCACAAGGGCTTAGGGACTCCCTCACAAACCCTTTGCTCATAAGCTCCTCAATCTGCTTCTGCAACTCCTTGGTGGCAGTTGGGTCACTTCTGTAGGCTGGCCTATTTGGTAGAACAGAACCTGGGACCAAATCAATGTGGTGCTCAATCCCTCTTAGGGGTGGTAGTCCATCTGGTAATTCTCTTGGAAAGACTTCCTTGTATCTCAAGATCAAAGGTTCAACCTCTGCTGGCAACTTGGAACCTTCCCCTTCTGTTACTTCCTTAGATAGCAAGATGATCACAGGTTGTTCTTGCTTCATCTCCTTGATCATAGCTGCCTCTGATAAAAACAACACCCCATTGACCTCCTCTGGCACATTGGGACTCCCATAATTCCTCTGGTTGGGTGGTAGAGGTGTCAAAGTTACCTTCTTTCCCCCATGCCTGAAGCTATAGGTGTTATCCCTACCCTGATGAGTGGTGTTCTATCAAACTCCCAAGGCCTCCCTAGTAGTAGGTGACAGGCATCCATTGGTACTACATCACACAATACCTCATCTTGGTATACCTTCCCAATAGAGAATGGCACCAGGCATTGCCTATCAACCCTCACCTCAGCCCCCTTGTTAAGCCATCTCAGTTTGTAGGGGTGTGGATGCTCTTGAGTAATCAGACTTAGCTTGTTTACTAGGGTGATGGAAGCCACATTGGTACAACTCCCCCCATCAATGATCAAGTTGCATACCCTCTCTTGAATGGTGCACCTGCTTCTGAATATCAAGGACCTCTGGTCATCCTCCAATGGAGTATGTTGAGAGTGCATGACCCTCCATAGGACCAAGTTATGGCCTGTGTCAGGATGAGCCATGACCAAGTCCTGCATTGGTTCCTCCTCAGCTGTCACTACCTCTAACACCATGCTGTCATCAACCTCATACTCAACTAATCCCTCCTTCTCCCACTCTTCTACCTCCATAAGTGTCATGGTTCTCTTAGAAGGACAGTCCTTCCTAAAGTGACCATAACCTTGGCATTGGAAACATCTGATTTTGTTCTCAGTTGGGGTGGGGTTGGGTTTAGAGTTCACAACTCCCTTTCCTTTGTCTGTGGTTGATTGGCTGGTTGTCTTAGGGGTCTCTCCCATCCTAATACCACTGTAAGGTTTGTATGCAGGTCTAGTAACAGGCTTAGGTAGAGCTGGTTTGGTTTTCCCCATTTTTTCAACCCTCAAAGCCAGGTTGACAACATCATCATAGGACCACAAAGGTTGCATCCTTACTCTAGCAGCAATGCTCCTATCTAGACCCTCTAAGAATCTGGCAATCCTTTGCTCAGGTTTCTCATTGACCTCACACTGGAGAGTCAATTGCTCAAAGTCCCTTAGGTATGCCTCTACAGACCTCTCTTCTTGTTTCAGTTTGGATAGTTTAATGAACAGATCTTGGGTGTAGTCTTTAGTGACAAATTTGTTTAGCATCTTCTTTTTCAGTTTTGACCAAGACCTAAGAGGTTCCTTACCCTCCTTAATCCTTTGGTGCTTTAAGTTGTCAAACCATAGGGATGCATACCCTTTCAATCTTAGCACAGCAACTTTAAAAGACTTAATATCAGAGTAACTTTTGTATTCAAATACCTTCTCAACATCCCTAATCCATTCTAATAGATCATCAGGGTTTAAACTACCAGAGAATTCAGGAATTTCTACCTTGAGATGCTTGTCAGTGTGCTCTGGAATCTCCTCATAAGTTCTGTTGCTTTCTCCTGAGTCTGACCCTTCTTCCTCCTGCAGGGGATGTCCTCTTCCCATGCCCATGTGGCCACGACCTCTGCCTCTGCCTCTAGGGGGTGGTCTTCCCCTCAGTGGAGGAGCAATGTTCTCCATGACAGTGTTCAAGGCAGCCAGCACTACATTGACAGTGCCTGCTAGCTGATCCACCTTGCCTTCAATACCTGCAAGCCTCTCTTCACTCATTGGGTTATTTTTTGTGTTTTTGTTGTAGTTAGGATAACAATGGCCTCACAACCAAAGCTCTGATGCCAGAATTGCAGTGATATTATAGGGGTGTGTTAGGAATTGGACCCTAGACTCCTATCTAGCACTGGATATGGATGTTACTCAACTCCCACAGCTCAACACAGGGAATCAAACAACAAACTAGACTAGCTAAGGCTCCTTACCACAGCCAAGCACAGGTAAGCAGACTTGAACTAAACAACAAGCAAAACACCCCACAGTCTATGCACAGGGATATCTTAACTTGCCACAGACTTAGATCAACAACCACAGCCTAGCACAGGAAGTTATCTGGCCTGACTTTCAACCAAGACAATGCATAAGTTGGAAAGATTTTAGAAATGAGAACAATGCTCAGTTTTTTTCATTCAATAATCAACTGCCTTGTACAAAAGAGCATGGGTCCTTATATAGGCCTCAATGCTGGATGTGATTACAACCCTAGAGTATCATCTAAGGGCCAAGATTAACTATTAAAAGATGACAAAATACTGGCTAGAAATACAGACTGCTAATGCTAAAAGAAAAACAATAAAACAGACAAAATGCAGACATTTGACAATGACATGCTCCAGGTTGTGCTTGTTGCTTGGTGTTGGCTTGGAACTTGTGGACGAGGCTCATCAATGCTCCTTGACCTTCTTCTGCAGTAGTTCTAATAGTAGGGAAGACAAGGAAAGACTTTTGGAGATAGTCTTTCAGTTTTTAGCTAGAAATGGAAAGACTGCTTTATGCTTTATGCTTTGGGTAGGCTGTTTTGATTTGGATTTTTAGGGTAGTTGTGTTGTGTTTTGGAACTGGTTCCCTAGGACTTTTTTGGACCTAGGTGGGTAAGGTTTTAGCTGGGCTTGGTGGTAGCTGGTGGTTCAGAGTGTGGTGGTAGTTATGCCTTCCCCAAGTGACTGGTGTAGGCTGTTTTTGTGATTTTGTGGTGGGGTGTTGGTGGGCTTGTCTTTGGCTTGCTTGGCTCGTGTCTTGGCTCGTGTCCTGGCTCATGTCCTGGCCAACATTGCTCAGCTTGCAGCTTCCCCTTTTGTTACCCATCCCTTGCCCCCAGATTGACCCTTGGATACCCATGTAGACCTCCCCTTGGTTGCCAATGCTCACCCCTTGATCCCCCTTGGCCTGCCCCCTGTCCCTAGTGTTGAATTCTGCCCTGCCCTGTGCCCCAGCTCCTGCTGCAAGGAGTTACAATACAACAATGGGTAATGAAGCAAGGAAGACTCATTGTTCACACAACGAGTTACAATGTAACTATGGGTAATGAAGCAAGGAAGACTCATTGTTCACACAAGGAGTTACAATGCAACAATGGGTAATGAAGCAAGGAAGACTCATTGTTCACACAAGGAGTTACAATACAAACAGGGGCTATTGAAGCAAGGAAGACTCATTGTTCACACAACGAGTTACAATGTAACTATGGGTAATGAAGCAAGGAAGACTCATTGTTCACACAAGGAGTTACAATGCAAACAATGGGTAATAAAGCAAAGAAGACTCATTGTCACACAAGAGTTACAATGAACTATGGGTAATGAAGCAAGAAGACTCATTGTTCACACAAGGAGTTACAATGCAACAATGGGTAATGAAGCAAGGAAGTCTCATTGTTGACACAAGAAGTTACAATGCAATCAATGGATAATGAAACAAGGAAGACTCATTGTTCACACAAGGAGTTACAATGCAACAAAGGGTAATGAAGCAAGGAAGACTCCTTGTTCACACAAGGATTTACAATATAACAATGGGTAATGAAGCAAGGAAGACTCATTCTTCATACAAGGAGTTACAATGCAAACAATGGGTAATGAAGCAAGGAAGACTCATTGTTCACACAAGGAGTTACAATGTAACAATAGGTAATGAAGCAAGGAAGACTCATTGTTCACACAAGGAGTTACAATGCAATCAAGGGATAATGAAACAAGGAAGACTCATTGTTCACACAAGGAGTTACAATGCAACAAAGGGTAATGAAGCAAGGAAGACTCATTGTTCACACAAGGATTTACAATATAACAATGGGTAATGAAGCAAGGAAGACTCATTGTTCACAAAAGGAGTTACAATGCAAACAATGGGTAATGATGCAAGCAAGACTCATTGTTCACACAACGAGTTACAATATAGCAAAGGGTAATGAAGCAAGGAAGACTCATTGTTCAGCCAGCAGGAGCTGGGGCACAGGGCAGGGCAGAATTCAACACTAGGGACAGGGGGCAGGCCAAGGGGGATCAAAGGGTGAGCATTGGCAACCAAGGGGAGGTCTACATGGGTATCCAAGGGTCAATCTGGGGGCAAGGGATGGGTAACAAAAGGGGAAGCTGCAAGCTGAGCAATGTTGGCCAGGACACGAGCCAGGACACGAGCCAAGACACGAGCCAAGCAAGCCAAAGACAAGCCAACCAACACCCCACCACAAAATCACAAAAACAGCCTACACCAGTCACTTGGGGAAGGCATAACTACCACCACACTCGGAACCACCAGCTACCACCAAGCCCAGCTAAAACCTTACCCACCTAGGTCCAAAAAAGTCCTAGGGAACCAGTTCCAAAACACAACACAACTACCCTAAAAATCCAAATCAAAACAGCCTACCTAAAGCATAAAGCATAAAGCATAAAGCAGTCTTTCCATTTCTAGCTAAAAACTGAAAGACTATCTCCAAAAGTCTTTCCTTGTCTTCCCTACTATTAGAACTACTGCAGAAGAAGGGCAAGGAGCATTGATGAGCCTCGTCCACAAGTTCCAAGCCAACACCAAGCAACAAGCACAACCTGGAGCATGTCATTGTCAAATGTCTGCATTTTGTCTGTTTTATTGTTTTTCTTTTGGCATTAGCAGTCTGTATTTCTAGCCAGTATTTTTTCATCTTTTAATAGTTAATCTTGGCCCTTAGATGATACTCTAGGGTTGTAATCAAATCAAGCATTGAGGCCTATATAAGGACCCATGCTCTTTTGTACAAGGCAGTTGATTATTGAATGAAAAAACTTGAGCATTGTTCTCATTTCCAAAATCTTTCCAACTTGTGCTTGTCTTAGTTGAAAGTCAGGCCTGATAACATCCTGTGCTAGGCTGTGGTTGTTGATCTACGTCTGTGGCAAGTTAGATATCCCTGTGCATAGACTGTGGGGTGTTTGCTTGTTGTTTAGTTCAAGCCTGCTTACCTGTGCTTGGCTGGGGTAAGGAGTCTTAGCTAGTCTAGTTTGTTGTTTGATTCCCTGTGTTGAGCTGTGGGAGTTGAGTAACATCCATATCCAGTGCTAGATAGGAGTATAGGGTCCAATTCCTAACACACCCCTATAATATCACTGCAATTCTGGCATCAGAGCTTTGGTTGTGAGGCCATTGTTATCCTAACTACAACAAAAACACAAAAAATAACCCAATGAGTGAAGAGAGGCTTGCAGGTATTGAAGTCAAGGTGGATCAGCTAGCAGGCACTGTAAATGTAGTGCTGGCTGCCTTGAACACTGTCATGGAGAACATTGCTCCTCCACTGAGGGGAAGACCACCCCTAGAGGCAGAGGCAGAGGTCGTGGCCACATGGGCATGGGAAGAGGACAGCCCCTGCAGGAGGAAGAAGGGTCAGACTCAGGAGAAAGCAACAGAACTTATGAGGAGATTCCAGAGCACACTGACAAGCATCTCAAGGTAGAAATTCCTGAATTCTCTGGTAGTTTAAACCCTGATGATCTATTAGAATGGATTAGGGATGTTGAGAAGGTATTTGAATACAAACGTTACTCTGATATTAAGTCTTTTAAAGTTGCTGTGCTAAGATTGAAAGGGTATGCATCCCTATGGTTTGACAACTTAAAGCACCAAAGGATTAAGGAGGGTAAGGAACCTCTTAGGTCTTGGTCAAAACTGAAAAAGAAGATGCTAAACAAATTGGTCACTAAAGACTACACCCAAGATCTGTTCATTAAACTATCCAAACTGAAACAAGAAGAGAGGTCTGTAGAGGCATACCTCAGGGACTTTGAGCAATTGACTCTCCAGTGTGAGGTCAATGAGAAACCTGAGCAAAGGATTGCCAGATTCTTAGAGGGTTTAGATAGGAGCATTGCTGCTAGAGTAAGGATGCAACCTTTATGATCCTATGATGATGTTGTCAACTTAGCTTTGAGGGTTGAAAAAATGGGGAAAACCAAACCAGCTCTACCTAAGCCTGTTACTAGACCTACATACAAACCTTACAGTGGTATTAGGATGGGAGAGACCCCTAAGACAACCAGCCAATCAACAACAGACAAAGGAAAGGGAGTTGTGAACTCTAAACCCAACCCCACCCCAACTGAGAGCAAAATCAGATGTTTCCAATGCCAAGGTTATGGTCACTTTAGGAACGACTGTCCTTCTAAGAGAACCATGTCACTTATGGAGGTAGAAGAGTGGGAGAAGGAGGGATTAGTTGAGTATGAAGTTGATGACAACATGGTATTAGAGGTAGTGACAGCTGAGGAGGAACCAATGCAGGACTTGGTCATGGCTCATCCTGACACAGGCCATAACTTGGTCCTATGGAGGGTCATGCACTCTCAACATACTCCATTGGAGGATGACCAGAGGTCCTTAATATTCAGAAGCAGATGCACCATTCAAGAGAGGGTCTGCAACTTGATCATTGATGGGGGGAGTTGTACCAATGTGGCTTCCATCACCCTAGTGAACAAGCTAAGTCTGATTACTCAAGAGCATCCACACCCCTATAAACTGAGATGGCTTAACAAGGGGGCTGAGGTGAGGGTTGATAGGCAATGCCTGGTGCCCTTCTCTATTGGGAAGGTATACCAAGATGAGGTATTGTGTGATGTAGTACCAATGGATGCATGTCACCTACTACTAGGGAGGCCTTGGGAGTTTGATAGAAACACCACTCATCAGGGTAGGGATAACACCTATAGCAATGTTGGCCAGGACACGAGCCAGGACACGAGCCAAGACACGAGCCAAGCAAGCCAAAGACAAGCCCACCAACACCCCACCACAAAATCACAAAAACAGCCTACACCAGTCACTTGGGGAAGGCATAACTACCACCACACTCTGAACCACCAGATACCACCAAGCCCAGCTAAAACCTTACCCACCTAGGTCCAAAAAAGTCCTAGGGAACCAGTTCCAAAACACAACACAACTACCCTAAAAATCCAAATCAAAACAGCCTACCTAAAGCATAAAGCATAAAGCAGTCTTTCCACTTCTAGCTAAAAACTGAAAGACCATCTCCAAAAGTCTTTCCTTGTCTTCCCTACTATTAGAACTATTGCAGAAGAAGGGCAATGAGTATTAATGAGCTTCGTCCACAAGCTTCAAGCCAACACCAAGCAACAAAGCACAACCTGGAGCATGTCACTGTCATGTGTCTGCAATTGTCTGTTTTCAGTTTTCTTTTGTATTTTCAATCTGAAATTGTAGCCAGTAACTTGTCACGTTTATGTAGATTAATCCTGGCCCTTAGATGTTATTCTAGGGTTGTATTAGATAAAGCATTGAGGCCTATATAAGGACCCATGCTCTTTTGTATAAGGCAGTTGTTATTGAATGAAAAAACTTGAGCATTGTTCTCATTTCTAAAATCTTTCCAACTTATGCATTGTCTTGGTTTAAAGTCAGGCCAGATAACTTCCTGTGCTAGGCTGTGGTTGTTGATCTAAGTCTGTGGCAAGTTAGATATCCCTGTGCATAGACTGTGGGGTGTTTGCTTGTTGTTTAGTTCCAGTCTGCTTACCTGTGCTTGGCTGTGGTAAGGAGCCTTAGCTAGTCTAGTTTGTTGTTTGATTCCCTGTGTTGAGCTGTGGGAGTTGAGTAACATCCATATCCAGTGCTAGATAGGAGTCTAGGGTCCAATTCCTAACAAACCCCTATAATATCACTGCAATTCTGGCATCAGAGCTTTGGTTGTGAGGCCATTGTTATCCTAACTACAACAAAAACACAAAAAATAACCCAATGAGTGAAGAGAGGCTTGCAGGTATTGAAGGCAAGGTGGATCAGCTAGCAGGCACTGTCAATGTAGTGCTGGCTGCCTTGAACACTGTCATGGAGAACATTGCTCATCCACTGAGGGGAAGACCACCCCCTAGAGGCAGAGGCAGAGGTCGTGGCCACATGGGCATGGGAAGAGGACATCCCCTGCAGGAGGAAGAAGGGTCAGACTCAGGAGAAAGCAACAGAACTTATGAGGAGATTCCAGAGCACACTGACAAGCATCTCAAGGTAGAAATTCCTGAATTCTCTGGGAGTTTAAACCCTGATGATCTATTAGAATGGATTAGGGATGTTGAGAAGGTATTTGAATACAAAAGTTACTCTGATATTAAGTCTTTTAAAGTTGCTGTGCTAAGATTGAAAGGGTATGCATCCCTATGGTTTGACAACTTAAAGCACCAAAGGATTAAGCAGGGTAAGGAGCCTCTTAGGTCTTGGTCAAAACTGAAAAAGAAGATGCTAAACAAATTTGTCACTAAAGACTACACCCAAGATCTGTTCATTAAACTATCAAAACTGAAACAAGAAGAGAGGTCTGTAGAGGCATACCTAAGGGACTTTGAGCAATTGACTCTCGAGTGTGAGGTCAATGAGAAACCTGAGCAAAGGATTGCCAGATTCTTAGAGGGTCTAGATAGGAGCATTGCTGCTAGAGTAAGGATGCAACCTTTGTGGTCCTATGATGATGTTGTCAACCTAGCTTTAAGGGTTGAAAAAATGGGGAAAACCAAGCCAACTCTACCTAAGCCTGTTACTAGACCTGCATACAAACCTTACAGTGGTATTAGGATGGGAGAGACCCCTAAAACAACCAGCCAGTCAACCACAGACAAAGGAAAGGGAGTTGTGAACTCTAAACCCAACCCCACCCCAAATGAGAACAAAATCAGATGTTTCCAATGCCAAGGTTATGGTCACTTTAGGAAGGACTGTCCTTCTAAGAGAACCCTGACACTTATGGAGGTAGAAGAGTGGGAGAAGGAGGGATTAGTTGAGTATGAGGTTGATGACAGCATGGTGTTAGAGGTAGTGACAGCTGAGGAGGAACCAATGCAGGACCTGGTCATGGCTCATCCTGACACAGGCCATAACTTGGTCCTATGGAGGGTCATGCACTCTCAACATACTCCATTAGAGGATGACCAGAGGTCCTTGATATTCAGAAGCAGGTGCACCATTCAAGAGAGGGTATGCAACTTGATCATTGATGGGGGGAGTTGTACCAATGTGGCTTCCATCACCCTAGTAAACAAGCTAAGTCTGATTACTCAAGAGCATCCACACCCCTACAAACTGAGATGGCTTAACAAGGGGGCTGAGGTGAGGGTTGATAGGCAATGCCTGGTGCCATTCTCTATTGGGAAGGTATACCAAGATGAGGTATTGTGTGATGTAGTACCAATGGATGCCTGTCACCTACTACTAGGGAGGGCTTGGGAGTTTGATAGAAACACCACTCATCAGGGTAGGGATAACACCTATAGCTTCAGGCATGGGGGAAAGAAGGTAACTTTGACACCTCTACCACCCAACCAGAGGAATTATGGGAGTCCCAATGTGCCAGAGGAGGTCAATGGGGTGTTGTTTTTATCAGAGGCAGCTATGACCAAGGAGATGAAGCAAGAACAACCTGTGATCATCTTGCTATCTAAGGAAGTAACAGAAGGGGAAGGTTCCAAGTTGCCAGCAGAGGTTGAACCTTTGATCCTGAGATACAAGGAAGTCTTTCCAAGAGAATTACCAGATGGACTACCACCCCTAAGAGGGATTGAGCACCACATTGATTTGGTCCCAGGCTCTGTTCTACCAAATAGGCCAGCCTACAGAAGTGACCCAACTGCCACCAAGGAGTTGCAGAAGCAGATTGAGGAGCTTATGAGCAAAGGGTTTGTGAGGGAGTCCCTAAGCCCTTGGGCTGTACCTGCTCTACTAGTGCCCAAGAAGGATGGCACCTGGAGGATGTGCACTGACAGCAGGGGAGGATGTGCACTGACAGCAGGGCAATCCACAACATTACAGTCAAGTATAGGTTCCCCATTCCAAGGCTAGATGACATGCTTGATGAGCTAAGTGGAGCTCAGGTCTTTTCTAAGATTGATCTAAGGCAGGGTTACCATCAGGTGAGGCTCAGAGAGGGGGATGAATGGAAGACTGCATTCAAGACAAAACATGGTCTGTATGAATGTCTTGTCATGCCATTTGGACTATCCAATGCACCAAGCACCTTCATGAGACTTATGACAGAAGTGTTGAGGCCTTGTTTGGGCAGGTTTGCTGTGGTTTACTTTGATGACATCCTAGTGTATAGTAGCAGCAGAGGGGAACATCTCAGGCACCGTGAAACAATCTTTGGGATCTTAAAGGAGCAGAAGCTGTATGGGAAGTTAGAGAAGTGTACCTTCATGGTTGAGGAGGTAGCATTTCTAGGGTACATTGTGTCAGGAAGAGGAATCTCAGTTGATCAGGAGAAGGTTGCAGCCATACAAACATGGCCCACACCTAAAACCATCACTGAGGTAAGGGGGTTCCATGGGTTGGCTTCATTCTATAGGAGGTTCATCAAGAACTTCAGTTCAGTTGTAGCACCCATCACTGAGTGCTTGAAGAAAGGGGAGTTCCAGTGGACTGAGGAGGCCCAACAATCCTTTGAGAGGATCAAGAGGTTGATGTGTGAGACTCCAATCCTTAAACTACCTGACTTTGATCAGCTGTTTGAGGTAGAATGTGATGCTAGTGGGGTTGGCATTGGGGCAGTGTTGATACAAGGGCAAAAACCAGTTGCTTATTTCAGTGAGAAACTGAATGGTGCCAAGCTCAAGTACTCCACTTATGATAAGGAATTCTATGCCATCATCAGAGCAGTCATGCATTGGGGGCATTACTTGAAGCCAAAGCCTTTTGTTCTGCACTCGGATCATGAGGCATTGAAGTATATCAGTGGCCAACACAAGCTGAATCACAGGCATGCCAAGTGGGTAGAGTTTCTACAATCCTTTACATTCTCTAGTAAGTATAAGGAGGGGAAACAGAATGTTGTGGCAGATGCACTGTCAAGGAGGCATTCTTTGTTAGCAGTCATGGAGCAAAGGGTGTTGGGGTTTGAATTTCTGAAAGAATTGTACAAGGAGGACCCTGACTTTGCTGAGGAATGGATCACACAAACTGGAGGAGGAAGGACTCAAGGGGGGAAGTACATGCTGCAGGAGGGGTTCTTGTTCCAAGGAAACAAGCTATGCATTCCAAGGGGTTCTTACAGGGACCTACTCATCAGGGAAGTACACTCAGGAGGACTAGGGGGACACTTTGGGGTTCAAAAGACACTTGAAATACTGCAGGATCAATTCTACTGGCCCAGGATGATAGGGGATGTTCAGGTTGTCCTCAGGAGGTGCTCCACATGTCAACAAGCCAAGAGTTCTTTCCAGACTGGACCTTACACTCCACTACCAGTACCAAACAAACCTTGGGAGGATGTGAGCATGGACTTTATTGTTGCACTACCTAGGACACAAAGAGGTAAGGATTCTGTAATGGTTGTTGTTGACAGGTTTAGCAAGATGGCTCACTTTGTGGCTTGCAAGAAGACTGAGGATGCTGCAAGTGTTGCTGAGCTATACTTGAAGGAGATTGTGAGGCTACATGGGGTTCCTAAGTCAATAGTCTCAGACAGGGATGTTAAGTTCATGAGTTACTTCTGGAAAACACTATGGAGGCTCTTGAAGACCAGGCTTTTGTTCAGCACTTCTCACCACCCTCAGACTGATGGCCAAACTGAGGTCACAAACAAGACTCTAGGGAGGATCTTGAGGTGTCTGGTAAGCAAGTCCTTGAAGGATTGGGACTTGAAGCTAGCTCATGCTGAGTTTGCTTTCAACAGAGCACCCTCATCTGCAACAGGTCACAGTCCATTTGAGGTTGTCTATGGGATTAATCCACTTATGCCACTGGAATTAGCTAACATACCAAGGGAGGAAGTGAACTTTGATGCAAAGAGGAGGGTTGAGCAGATGGTGAAGCTTCATGAGTCAGTCAGAAAGCAAATAGAAAGGGCAAATGAGAGGTACAAGAAACAGTCCAAGGTTCCTAGGTCCAAGAAGGAGTTTGTGCCAGGGGATTTAGTGTGGCTCCACTTGAGGAAGGAGAGGTTCCCAGCTAGGAGGAAGAACAAACTCATGCCTAGAGCTGATGGTCCATTTGAAATCATAGAAAGTGTTGGTCCTAATGCATACAAGGTTGATCTACCAGGAGACTATGGGGTTCATGGCACTTTCAATGTAGGGGATCTCAGTCCATACTATGGGGATTCTGGAGATGAGGAGGCTACAGGCTTGAGGACAAGCCCAATTCAACCAGGGGAGGATGCAGCAGGAGCTGGGGCACAGGGCAGGGCAGAATTCAACACTAGGGACAGGGGGCAGGCCAAGGGGGATCAAGGGGTGAGCATTGGCAACCAAGGGGAGGTCTACATGGGTATCCAAGGGTCAATCTGGGGGCAAGGGATGGGTAACAAAAGGGGAAGCTGCAAGCTGAGCAATGTTGGCCAGGACACGAGCCAGGACACGAGCCAAGACACGAGCCAAGCAAGCCAAAGACAAGCCCACCAACACCCCACCACAATATCACAAAAACAGCCTACAATATCACAAAAACAGCCTACACCAGTCACTTGGGGAAGGCATAACTACCACCACACTCTGAACCACCAGCTACCACCAAGCCCAGCTAAAACCTTACCCACCTAGGTCCAAAAAAAGTCCTAGGGAACCAGTTCCAAAACACAACACAACTACCCTAAAAATCCAAATCAAAACAGCCTACCTAAAGCATAAAGCATAAAGCAGTCTTTCCATTTCTAGCTAAAAACTGAAAGACTATCTCCAAAAGTCTTTCCTTGTCTTCCCTACTATTAGAACTACTGCAGAAGAAGGTCAATGAGTATTAATGAGCTTCGTCCACAAGCTTCAAGCCAACACCAAGCAACAAAGCACAACCTGGAGCATGTCACTGTCATATGTCTGCAATTGTCTGTTTTCAGTTTTCTTTTGTATTTTCAATCTGAAATTGTAGCCAGTAACTTGTCACGTTTATGTAGATTAATCCTGGCCCTTAGATGTTATTCTAGGGTTGTATTAGATCAAGCATTGAGGCCTATATAAGGACCCATGCTCTTTTGTATAAGGCAGTTGATTATTGAATGAAAAAAAACTGAGCATTGTTCTCATTTCTAAAATCTTTCCAACTTATGCATTGTCTTGGTTGAAAGTCAGGCCAGATAACTTCCTGTGCTAGGCTGTGGTTGTTGATCTAAGTCTGTGGCAAGTTAAGATATCCCTGTGCATAGACTGTGGGGTGTTTTGCTTGTTGTTTAGTTCAAGTCTGCTTACCTGTGCTTGGCTGTGGTAAGGAGCCTTAACTAGTCTAGTTTGTTGTTTGATTCCCTGTGTTGAGCTGTGGGAGTTGAGTAACATCCATATCCAGTGCTAGATAGGAGTCTAGGGTCCAATTCCTAACACACCCCTATAATATCACTGCACATTCTCTATTGGTAAGGTATACCAAGATGAAGTATTGTGTGATGTAGTACCAATGGATGCCTGTCACCTACTACTAGGGAGGCCTTGGGAGTTTGATAGGAACACCACTCATCAGGGTAGGGATAACACCTATAGCTTCAGGCATGGGGGAAAGAAGGTAACCTTGACACCTCTACCACCCAACCAGAGGAATTATGGGAGTCCCAATGTGCCAGAGGAGGTCAATGGGGTGTTGTTTTTATCAGAGGCAGCTATGATCAAGGAGATGAAGCAAGAACAACCTGTGATCCTCTTGCTATCTAAGGAAGTAACAGAAGGGGAAGGTTCCAAGTTGCCAGCAGAGGTTGAACCTTTGATCTTGAGATACAAGGAGGTCTTTCCAAGAGAACTACCAGATGGACTACCACCCCTAAGAGGGATTGAGCACCACATTGATTTGGTCCCAGGTTCTGTGCTGCCAAATAGGCCAGCCTACAGAAGTGACCCAACTGCCACCAAGGAGTTGCAGAAGCAGATTGAGCAGCTTATGAGCAAAGGGTTTGTGAGAGAGTCCCTAAGCCCTTGTGCTGCACCTGCTCTACTAGTGCCTAAGAAGGATGGCACCTGGAGGATGTGCACTGACAGCAGAGCAATCAACAACATTACAGTCAAGTATAGGTTCCCCATTCCAAGGCTAGATGACATGCTTGATGAGCTAAGTGGAGCTCAGGTCTTTTCCAAGATTGATCTAAGGCAGGGTTACCATCAGGTGAGGCTCAGAGAGGGGGATGAATGGAAGACTGCCTTCAAGACAAAACATGGTCTGTATGAATGGCTTGTCATGCCATTTGGACTATCCAATGCACCAAGCACCTTCATGAGACTTATGACAGAAGTGTGGAGACCTTGTTTGGGCAGATTTGCTGTGGTTTACTTTGATGACATCCTAGTGTATAGTAGCACCAGAGGGGAACATCTCGGGCACCTTGAAACAACCTTTGGGATCTTAAAGGAGCAAAAGCTGTATGGGAAGCTAGAGAAGTGTACCTTCATGGTTGAGGAGGTTGCATTTCTAGGGTACATTGTGTCAGGAAGAGGAATCTCAGTTGATCAGGAGAAGGTTGCAGCCATACAAACATGGCCTACACCTAAAACCATCACTGAGGTAAGGGGGTTCCATGGGTTGGCTTCATTCTATAGGAGTTTCATCAAGAACTTCAGTTCAGTTGTAGCACCCATCACTGAGTGCTTGAAGAAAGGGGAGTTTCAGTGGACTGAGGAGGCCCAACAATCCTTTGAGAGGATCAAGAGATTGATGTGTGAGACTCCAATCCTTAAACTACCTGACTTTGATCAGCGGTTTGAGGTGGAATGTGATGCTAGTGGGGTTGGCATTGGGGCAGTGTTGATACAAGGGCAAAAGCCAGTTGCTTATTTCAGTGAGAAACTGAATGGTGCCAAGCTCAAGTACTCAACTTATGATAAGGAATTCTATGCCATCATCAGAGCAGTCATGCATTGGGGGCACTACTTGAAGCCAAAGCCTTTTGTTCTGCACTCAGATCATGAGGCATTGAAATATATCAGTGGCCAACACAAGCTGAATCACAGGCATGCCAAGTGGGTGGAGTTTCTACAATCCTTTACATTCTCTAGTAAGTATAAGGAGGGGAAACAGAATGTTGTGGCAGATGCACTGTCAAGGAGGCATTCTTTGTTAGCAGTCATGGAGCAAAGGGTGTTGGGGTTTGAATTCTGAAAGAATTGTACAAGGAGGACCCTGACTTTGCTGAGGAATGGATCACACAAACTGGAGGAGGAAGGACTCAAGGGGGGAAGTACATGCTGCAGGAGGGGTTCTTGTTCCAAGGAAACAAGCTATGCATTCCAAGGGGTTCTTACAGGGATCTACTCATCAGGGAAGTACACTCAGGAGGACTAGGGGGACACTTTGGGGTTCAAAAGACACTTGAAATACTGCAGGATCAATTCTACTGGCCCAGGATGATAGGGGATGTTCAGGTTGTCCTCAGGAGGTGCTCCACATGTCAACAAGCCAAGAGCTCTTTCCAGACTGGACCTTACACTCCACTACCAGTGCCAAACAAACCTTGGGAGGATGTGAGCATGGACTTTATTGTTGCACTACCCAGAACACAAAGAGGTAAGGATTCTGTAATGGTTGTTGTTGACAGGTTTAGCAAGATGGCTCACTTTGTGGCTTGCAAGAAGACTGAGGATGCTGCAAGTGTTGCTGAGCTATACTTGAAGGAGATTGTGAGGCTACATGGGGTTCCTAAGTTAATAGTCTTAGACAGGGATGTTAAGTTCATGAGTTACTTCTGGAAAACACTATGGAGGCTCTTGAAGACCAGGCTTTTGTTCAGTACTTCTCACCACCCTCAGACTGATGGCCAAACTGAGGTCACAAACAAGACTCTAGGGAGGATCTTGAGATGTCTGGTCAGCAAGTCCTTGAAGGATTGGGACTTGAAGCTAGCTCATGCTGAGTTTGCTTTCAACAGAGCACCCTCATCTGCAACAGGTCACAGCCCATTTGAGGTTGTCTATGGGATTAATCCACTTATGCCACTGGAATTAGCTAACATACCAAGGGAGGAGGTGAACTTTGATGCAAAGAGGAGGGTTGAGCAGATGGTGAAGCTTCATGAGGCAGTCAGAAAGCAAATAAAAAGGGCAAATGAGAGGTACAAGAAACAGTCCAAGGTTCCTAGGTCCAAGAAGGAGTTTATGCCAGGGGATTTAGTGTGGCTCCACTTGAGGAAGGAGAGGTTCCCAGCTAGGAGGAAGAACAAACTCATGCCTAGAGCTGATGGTCCATTTGAAATCATAGAAAGTGTTGGTCCTAATGCATATAAGGTTGATCTACCAGGAGACTATGGGGTTAATGGCACTTTCAATGTAGGGGATCTCAGTCCATACTATGGGGATTCTGGGGATGAGGAGGCTACAGGCTTGAGGACAAGCCCAATTCAACCAGGGGAGGATGCAGCAGGAGCTGGGGCACAGGGCAGGGCAGAATCCAACAATAGGGACAAGGGGGATCAAGGGGTGAGCATTGGTAACCAAGGGGAGGTCTACATGGGTATCCAGGGGTCAATCTGGGGGCAAGGGATGGGTAACAAAGGGGAGAGTTTCAAACTGATAAATGCTAGCCAGGACCATGTCACAATGAGGGTCCATTATAGCCAAGACACGAGCCAGGACATGAGCCAAGACACGAGCCAAGCTAACCAAAGACAAGCCCACCCACACCCAACCACAAATTCACAAAAACAGCCTACAACAACCACTTGGGGAAGGCATAACTACCACCACACTTTGAACCACCAGCTACCACCAAGCCCAGCTAAAACCTTACCCACCTAGGTCCAAAAAAGTCCTAGGGAACCAGTTCCAAAACACAACACAACTACCCTAAAAATCCAAATCAAAACAGCCTACCTAAAGCATAAAGCATAAAGCAGTCTTTCCATTTCTAGCTAAAAACTGAAAGACTATCTCCAAAAGTCTTTCCTTGTCTTCCCTACTATTAGAACTACTGCAGAAGAAGGTCAATGAGCATTAATGAGCTTCGTCCACAAGCTTCAAGCCAACACCAAGCAACAAACACAACCTGGAGCATGTCACTGTCATATGTCTGCATTTGTCTGTTTTCAGTTTTCTTTTGTATTTTCAATCTGAATTGTAGCCAGTAACTTGTCACATTTATGTAGATTAATCCTGGCCCTTAGATGATATTCTAGGGTTGTATTAGATCAAGCATTGAGGCCTATATAAGGACCCA
Organism: Heliosperma pusillum; assembly: GCA_022085475.1. Taxonomy (NCBI): domain Eukaryota; kingdom Viridiplantae; phylum Streptophyta; class Magnoliopsida; order Caryophyllales; family Caryophyllaceae; genus Heliosperma; species Heliosperma pusillum. The sequence goes on from JAIUZE010066869.1 coordinate 22,162, forward strand.
TGCTCTTTTGTATAAGCAGTTGATTATTGAATGAAAAAACTTGAGCATTGTTCTCATTTCCAAAATCTTTCCAACTTGTGCTTTGCCTTAGTTGAAAGTCAGGCCTGATAACATCCTGTGCTAGGCTGTGGTTGTTGATCTAAGTCTGTGTTAAGTTTAGATTTCCCTGTGCTTAGACTGTGGGGTGTTTGCTTGTTGTTTAGTTCAAGTCTGCTTACCTGTGCTTGGCTGTGGTAAGGAGTCTTAGCTAGTCTAGTTTGTTGTTTGATTCCCTGTGTTGAGCTGTGGGATTTGAGTGACATCCATATCCAGTGCTAGATAGGAGTCAAGGCTCCAATTCCTAACACACCCCTATAATATCACTACACTAGTGTGAACAAAGTGTCTTCCTTTTTTCATCATCCAATGTTTGCATTGTAACTCCTTGTCTTTTTTTCTTCATTACCCATTGTTTGCATTGTAACTCCTTAAGTGAACGATGAGTTTTCTTTCATTATCCATTGTTTGCATTGTAACTCCTTGTCTTTCTTTCTTCATTACCCATTGTTTGCATTGTAACTCTTTCTGTGAACAATGAGTCTTCCTTCATTATTCATAGTTTGCATTGTAACTCTTTCTGTGAACAGTGAGTCTTCCTTTCTTCATCACGCATTTATTGCATTGTAACTCCTTATGTGAACGATCAGTCTTCCTTCATTACCCATTGTTTCAATTGTAACTCCTTGTGTGAACAATGAGTCTTCCTTCATTACCCAAATGTTTGCATTGTAACTCCTTGTGTGAACGATAAGTCTTCCTTCATTACCCATTGTTTGAATTGTAACTCCTTGTGTGAACAATGAGTCTTCCTTCATTACCCATAGTTTGCATTGTAACTCCTTGTTTGAACAATGAGTCTTCCTTCATTACCCATTGTTTGCATTGTAACTCTGTGTGTGAAAAATGAGTCTTCCTTTCTTCATTACCCATTGTTTGCATTGTAACTCCTTGTGTGAATGATGAGTCTTCCTTCATTACCCATTGTTCGCATTGTAACTCCTTGTGTAAACATTGAGTCTTCCTTTCTTCATTACCCGTTGTTTGCATCGCAACTCCTTGTGTGAACAATGAGACTTTCTTCATTACCCATAGTTTTCATTGTAACTCCTTGTGTGAAAAATGAGTCTTCCTTCATTACCCATTGTTTGAATCGTAACTCCTTGTTGGAACAATGTGACTTCCTTTCTTCATCACCCATTATTTGCATTGTAACTCCTTGTGTGAAGAATGAGTTTTTTTTTCAATACCCATTGTTTGCATTGTAACTCATTGTGTGAACGATGAGTCTTTCTACATTACCCATTGTTTGCATTGTAACTCCTTGTCTTTCTTTCTTCATTACCCATTGTTTGCATTGTAACTCTTTCTGTGAACAATGATTCTTCCTTCATTACCCATAGTTTGCATTGTAACTCTTTCTGTGAACAATGAGTCTTCCTTTGTTCATCACACATTGTTTGCATTATAACTCCTTGTGTGAACGAAGAGTCTTCCTTCATTACCCATTGTTTGAATTATAACTCCTTGTGTAAACAATTAGTCTTCTTTCATTACCAATTGTTTGCATTGTAACTCATTGTCTGAACAATGAGTCTTCCTTCATTACCCATTGTTTGCATTGTAACTCCTTATGTGAACAATGAGTCTTCCTTCATTACCCGTAGTTTGCATTGTAACTCCTTCTGTGAACAATGAGTCTTAGTTTCTTCATCACCCATTTTTTGCATTGTAACTCCTTGTGTCATGTCTTCCTTCATTACCCATTGTTTACATTGTAACTCCTTGTGTAAACACTGAGTCTTCCTTCATTACCCATTGTTTGCATTATAACTCTTTCTGTGAACAATGAGTCTTCCTTCAATACCCATAGTTTGCATTGTAACTCCTTGTGTGAACAACGTGTCTTCCTTCATTACCCTTTGTTTGCATTGTAACTCCTTGTGTGAAAAATGAGTCTTCCTTTCTTCATTACCCATTGTTTGCATTGTAACTCCTTGTGTGAATGATGAGTCTTCCTTCATTACCCATTGTTTGCATTGTAACTCCTTGTGTGAACAATGAGTCTTCCTTTCTTCATTACCCATTGTTTGCATCGCAACTCCTTGTGTGAACAATGAGACTTTCTTCATTACCCATAGTTTTCATTGTAACTCCTTGTGTGAAAAATGAGTCTTCCTTCATTACCCATTGTTTGAATCGTAACTCCTTGTTGGAACAATGTGACTTTCTTTCTTCATCACCCATTATTTGCATTGTAACTCCTTGTTTGAAGAATGAGTTTTTTTTTCAATACCCATTGTTTGCATTGTAACTCATTGTGTGAACGATGAGTCAACCTACATTACCCATTATTTGCATTGTAACTCCTTGTCTTTCTTTCTTCATTACCCATTGTTTGCATTGTAACTCTTTCTGTGAACAATGAGTCTTCCTTCATTATTCATAGTTTGCATTGTAACTCCTTCTGTGAACAGTGAGTCTTCCTTTCTTCATCACGCATTTATTGCATTGTAACTCCTTATGTGAACGATCAGTCTTCCTTCATTACCCATTGTTTCAATTGTAACTCCTTGTGTGAACAATGAGTCTTCCTTCATTACCCAAATGTTTGCATTGTAACTCCTTGTGTGAACGATAAGTCTTCCTTCATTACCCATTGTTTGAATTGTAACTCCTTGTGTGAACAATGAGTCTTCCTTCATTACCCATTGTTTGCATTGTAACTCCTTGTTTGAACAATGAGTCTTCCTTCATTACCCATTGTTTGCATTGTAACTCTGTGTGTGAAAAATGAGTCTTCCTTTCTTCATTACCCATTGTTTGCATTGTAACTCCTTGTGTGAATGATGAGTCTTCCTTCATTACCCATTGTTCGCATTGTAACTCCTTGTGTAAACATTGAGTCCTCCTTTCTTCATTACCCATTGTTTGCATCGCAACTCCTTGTGTGAACAATGAGACTTTCTTCATTACCCATAGTTTTCATTGTAACTCCTTGTGTGAAAAATGAGTCTTCCTTCATTACCCATTGTTTGAATCGTAACTCCTTGTTGGAACAATGTGACTTCCTTTCTTCATCACCCATTATTTGCATTGTAACTCCTTGTGTGAAGAATGAGTTTTTTTTTCAATACCCATTGTTTGCATTGTAACTCATTGTGTGAACGATGAGTCTTCCTTCAATACCCATAGTTTGCATTGTAACTCCTTGTGTGAACAACGTGTCTTCCTTCATTACCCATTGTTTGCATTGTAACTCCTTGTGTGAAAAATGATTCTTCCTTTCTTCATTACCCATTGTTTGCATTGTAACTCCTTGTGTGAATGATGAGTCTTCCTTCATTACCCATTGTTTGCATTGTAACTCCTTGTGTGAAAAATGAGTCTTCCTTTCTTTATTACCCATTGTTTGCATTGTAACTCCTTGTGTGAACAATGAGTCTTCCTTTCTTCATTACCCATTGTTTGCATCGCAACTCCTTTTGTGAACAATGAGACTTTCTTCATTACCCATAGTTTTCATTGTAACTCCTTGTTTGAAAAATGAGTCTTCCTTCATTACCCATTGTTTGAATCGTAACTCCTTGTTGGAACAATGAGTCTTCCTTTCTTCATCACCCATTGTTTGCATTGTAACTCCTTGTGTGAAGAATGAGTTTTTTTTTTCAATACCCATTGTTTGCATTGTAACTCATTGTGTGAACGATGAGTCTTCCTACATTACCCATTGTTGTCATTGTAACTCCTTGTCTTTCTTTCTGCATTACCCATTGTTTGCATTGTAACTCTTTCTGTGAACAATGATTCTTCCTTCATTACCCATAGTTTGCATTATAACTCTTTCTGTGAACAATGAGTCTGCCTTTCTTCATCACATATTGTTTGCATTGTAACTCCTTGTGTGAACGATGAGTCTTCCTTCATTACCCATTGTTTGAATTATAACTCCTTGTGTGAATAATGAGTCTTCATTCATTACCAATTGTTTGCATTGTAACTCATTGTCTGAACAATGAGTCTTTCTTCATTACCCATTGTTTGCATTGTAACTCCTTATGTGAACAATGAGTCTTCCTTCATTACCCGTAGTTTGCATTGTAACTTTTTCTGTGAACAATGAGTCTTACTTTCTTCATCACCCATTTTTTGCATTGTAACTCCTTGTGTCATGTCTTCCTTCATTACCCATTGTTTGCATTGTAACTCCTTGTGTAAACACTGAGTCTTCCTTCATTACCCATTGTTTACATTATAACTCCTTCTGTGAACAATGAGTCTTCCTTCAATACCCATAGTTTGCATTGTAACTCCTTGTGTGAACAACGAGTCTTCCTTCATTACCCATTGTTTGCATTGTAAATCCTTGTGTGAAAAATGAGTCTTCCTTTCTTCATTACCCATTGTTTGCATTGTAACTCCTTGTGTGTATGATGAGTCTTCCTTCATTACCCATTGTTTGCATTGTAACTCCTTGTGTAAACATTGAGTCTTCCTTTCTTCATTACCCATTGTTTGCATCGCAACTCCTTGTGTGAACAATGAGACTTTCTTCATTACCCATAGTTTTCATTGTAACTCCTTGTGTGAAAAATGAGTCTTCCTTCATTACCCATTGTTTGAATCGTAACTCCTTGTTGGAACAATGTGACTTCCTTTCTTCATCACCCATTATTTGCATTGTAACTCTTGTGTGAAGAATGAGTTTTTTTTTCAATACGCATTTTTTGCATTGTAACTCCTTGTGTGAACGATAAGTCTTCCTACATTACCCATTGTTTGCATTGTAACTCCTTGTCTTTCTTTCTTCATTACCCATTGTTTGCATTGTAACTCCTTCTGTGAACAATGATTCTTCCTTCATTACCCATAGTTTGCATTGTAACTCTTTCTGTGAACAATGAGTCTTCCTTTCTTCATCACATATTGTTTGCATTATAACTCCTTGTGTGAACGATGAGTCTTCCTTCATTACCCATTGTTTGAATTATAACTCCTTGTGTGAACAATGAGTCTTCCTTCATTACCAATTGTTTGCATTGTAACTCATTGTCTGAACAATGAGTCTTCCTTCATTACCCATTGTTTGCATTGTAACTCCTTCTGTGAACAATGAGTCTTCCTTCATTACCCGTAGTTTGCATTGTAACTCCTTCTGTGAACAATGAGTCTTCTTTTCTTCAGCACCCATTTTTTGCATTGTAACTCCTTGTGTCATGTCTTCCTTCATTACCCATTGTTTGCATTGTAACTCCTTGTATAAACACTGAGTCTTCCTTCATTACCCATTGTTTGCATTATAACTCCTTCTGTGAACAATGAGTCTTCCTTCAATACCCATAGTTTGCATTGTAACTCCTTGTGTGAACAACGAGTCTTCCTTCATTACCCATTGTTTGCATTGTAACTCCTTGTGTGAAAAATGATTCTTCCTTTCTTCATTACCCATTGTTTGTGATGCGGGAGCATTAGAAGACAATGAAAATGTAGTCTTAATCACTCGAAATGTATCTCACATTTCCAAAGGTTTCAAAATGGGATCAAGCTTAGTAAATATGATAACATGGAAGAGTGAAGATGGCTTGGAGTTTGAACACGGATAAAGCACAAGTGGACACGGATTCCAAGGTGGCAAAACCGTGTAGTGTAACTCGGTTTCCAAGGGTGGCCAAAACCGTGTGATAGCTGCCATATTTTCATAGTTTCTGGTTTTTTTTAATTTAATAAAGTAGTGTGATAATCTTATTTAATAATAAGGTAGTATTCACACTTTCCTAATTTCTATCTAGTTAGTTTAAGGTAAGTAGTAGTAGTATAAATACCAAGCTATGTAATCATAATTATTCATACAATTTGAGAGCTTAATACAAGATTACTTGTGTGTTCTTCATAGCTTGCGAGTTATAAAGATCAAATTAATTCGTTCTTGCGAGAGTGAGTTAATCCATATTCTTCCTTGCGAGGTTGAGTATTATTCGTGGCTAAATCGAGTTCCTTGCGAGGGAGGAGAGTTAGAGCACGTCATATCCTTTATATTTTCGTTCATATACATACAAAAACCACAAAAACACATTAATTTCCGCTGCAAATTTATTAAAAACAAACGAACAGTTTCCCGAACTGTTTGAACCAAAAAAACGAGTGTGTTTTACATCAATTTGGCACCAGAGCTAGTTTTAAATATACTTCTTAGTATATTTGTCTTGGGAGTTCTACAATCATGAGTAATGGAGAGGAAGATCCAAAAACTTGGCAAGAAGGCCATCATGTGCTAAGGGCGATATATCTAAACTGACCTACGTGATTAGAAACCTAGCTATCAAGCTAGACAAGAAGAAAGAAGACGTGGACAGCAATAGTGATGTTGAAGTTGAAGAAACACGATCAAGAAACAAAACAAGAGATAAGGATGATGATGATCGTGGATTGAAACTTGATATTCCAGAATTCAACGGTAACATGGACCCGGAAAAGTTTATGGATTGGTTGCGACAAACCGAACGTATTTTCGAATATAAAGACTACGATGACAAGAAGCAATTCAAGATAGCCACTCTTAAACTTACCAAGTATGCTTCCTTATGGTATGAAAACTTAAAGAAGCAAAGAAAGAAGGCTGGAAAACCTAAGATTGAGTCTTGGGAAAAATTGAAGAAGCACTTAAAGAAGCGATTCATGCCAAGAGATTACAAACAAGAGAACTACTTAAAGCTACAATCTTTATCACAAGAAAGTCTATCCGTGACTGATTATATCAACGAATTTGAGAGGATGTCGATTCTTTGTGATCTTGATGAGAAAGAAGAACTTAGGGTGGCGAGATTCATCAAAGGCTTAACACCTACACTCGCAACAAGGGTTGAAATCCAGAATTATGAAGGATTTGATGATGTATGTCGTTTGGCCATCAAATTCGAGAAACATGATAAGGCAAGGAGGTCTTATGCCTATTCAAAAGGAGCAAGTTCAACTGCTAGTTCTAGCGCTTATTCTAAACCACCACAAAGCAAGCCTAAGGAGATACAAAGAGAAGATGTAAAACCAGCAACAAAAAGCGGGGCTGTGGAGAACAAGGGGAGCTCATTGAGGCGTTGTTTCAAATGCCAAGGCTATGGACACATAGCTAATGAATGCCCACAAAAACGCGCCCTAACAATCGATGAATTATGTGATCTCCTTCCAACCTTTGTGCTACCTAGCCGTGAAAAGGAAGAGACTACAAGTGACGATGAGGAAGAAGAAGTTCATGTGGTTGACCCTTATAGTGATGAGGAAAGGGAAGCATTGGTGATTCGCAACTTGCATGCCGAGGCTACTAGGGTTGGAGATGAACAAAGAGAGCAAATATTTCACACTCGATGTAAGGTACAAAATCAACTTTGCAATCTTATTATCGATAGTGGATCTTGTACCAATGTCGTATCAAGGGAGTTGGTTGATAATCTGAAACTGTCAAGTAGAAATCACCCTAAACCGTATAAGTTACATTGGCTTGATGGTAACAATGGAATTCAAGTTAAGAAACAAGCATTGGTTTCGTTAAAATTGGGACCATATGAGGATGAGATATGGTGTGATGTGATACCCATGACTGCTTGTCATATACTCTTGGGACGACCATGGCAATTCGATCGAAAGGTTGAACATGAAGGAAGGAGTAATGTCTACATTGTGCATAAAGGAAAAGCAAAGTATCATCTTAATCCTTTATCATCAAAAAAGAAGAGACCTAATGCTAAAGGGAGTTTGTTCTTAGAATCAAAGGAGGTCGAGGATGTGTTAGCTAAAGGAGAACAAGCCTACGTACTATTAGTACGTGATGCAGCAAGCGAGTATAGCAACAACACAGCAATCCAGGACTTGTTGATTGAGTTTGGTGATGTATTTCCCGAGGAACTACCGAATGGGTTACCACCTAAGCGAGGCATTGAACATCAAATTGACTTAATTCCAGGAGCTTCGTTACCTAATAAACCCGCTTATAGATGCAATCCCGAAGAAGCAAAGGAGTTGCAAAGGCAAGTGCAGGAGCTAATTGATAGAGGTTATGTGCAAGAAAGTTTGAGTCCATGTGCCGTACCAGCCCTATTGGTACCAAAGAAAGATGGGACTTGGCGAATGTGTATTGATAGTAGGGCGGTGAATAATATCACTATCAAATACCGCTTTCCTATGCCTAGGCTCGATGATATGTTAGATGAGCTTAGTGGGTCATGTGTGTTCTCGAAACTTGATTTACGAAGTGGTTATCATCAAATGAGAATTCGAGAAGGAGATGAATGGAAGACCGCTTTCAAAACGAAGCAAGGGCTGTACGAATGGCTTGTAATGCCTTTCGGCCTATGTAATGCACCTAGTTCGTTTATGAGGCTTATGAATGAAGTGTTGAGGCCGTTCCTTAACAAATTTGTGGTCGTTTATCTCGATGATATCCTAATCTATAGCAAGAATGAGGAGGAGCACAAGCAACACCTTCGAGTTGTGTTCGAAATGTTGAGAAAACAACAGTTATTTGGAAAGCTTGAGAAGTGCACATTCATGGTTCCTAGTGTGATATTCCTTGGTTACATTGTGGGAAAAGATGGAGTGAGCATGGATCCGTCAAAGATAGAAGCTATACAAGCATGGCCTATTCCTAAATCTACTACGGAGGTTCGAAGTTTTCATGGCCTAGCTTCATTTTATAGACGTTTTATTCAAAATTTTAGCTCCATCATGGCTCCTATCACGGAGTTGACCAAGAAAGGCGAATTTGTGTGGACAACAAGTGCACAAAAGGCATTTGAAGAGGTTAAGGGGAAGTTATGTTCCGGACCTGTTTTGGCATTGCCAAATTTTGATAAATTGTTCGAAGTCGAGTGTGATGCAAGCGGTGTTGGTATTGGTGCCGTGTTAGTGCAAGAGAAGCGTCCCATTGCATATTTCAGTGAGAAATTGGGTGGTGCACGATTGAACTACTCAACTTATGATAAGGAGTTTTATGCAATAGAGCGGGCATTGGATCATTGGAGTCATTATTTGCGTCCTAAACATTTCGTATTGGATTCGGATCATGAAGCTTTGAAGCATATCCATGGGCAGCAAAAATTGAATCCAAGACATGCTAAATGGGTAGAATTTTTACAATCTTTTACTTTTTCATCAAAGTATAAGACGGGAAGTTCGAATGTAGTAGCTGATGCGCTTTCAAGAAGACATGTGTTGTTAGTTGAGCTTGATGCGAGGTTGCTCGGATTTGAACATATCAAGGACCTGTACAAAGAGGATCCAAGCTTTGCTAAGGAGCTTATTGAACCTACAGGATCTTTTACAGTTCAAGATGGGTACTTGTTCAAGGGAAATCGCTTGTGCATTCCTAAGGGATCAATTCAGGAGCTACTAATTAGAGAAGCGCATGGAGGAGCTATTGCTGGACATTTTGGTGTCAACAAAACTTACGACATTGTAAGTGAGCACTTTTATTGGCCTAAAATGATCAACGATGTGCAAAACATTGTAGCTAAGTGCGTGATTTGTCAAAAGGCGAAGAGTTCCTTCACCAAGGGGTTATATACACCCTTACCAGTCCCTACGCAGCCATGGAACGAGGTAAGTATGGATTTCATACTTGGTTTACCTAGGACTCAACGTGGGAAGGATTCAATTATGGTTGTTGTAGATCGATTTTCGAAGATGGCTCATTTCATTCCGTGTCACAAAACGGATGATGCCACAAACGTTGCTGATTTGTATTACAAAGAAGTGGTTCGCCTACATGGGATTCCACTTACAATAGTATCGGATCGAGATGTCAAGTTCTTAAGTTACTTTTGGAAGACATTGTGGAGATTGGTTGGGACGAAGTTGTTGTTTAGCACTTCCCATCATGCACAAACAGATGGACAAACCGAAGTGACTAATCGAACACTTGGAAGCTTGTTAAGAGGATTAGTGAGCAAGAGCACCAAAGATTGGGATGTTAAACTAGCCCATGCCGAGTTTGCTTATAATCGAACTCCATCGATTACTACGGGGCGAGCACCATTTGAGATTGTATATGGGGTGAATCCTTATTTGCCTATTGATTTGGTTCCCATACCAAAGAAAGATATTATGAGCTTTGAGGCTAAAGAGAGGCAAGCTGTTTTTCTCCGAACTTGTGAGCAAGTAAGAGCCCAAATCGAGAAGGCTAATGCTAGATATAAGGAGAAAGCAAACAAGAATCGAAGACAGCCCGTCTTTCAAGTTGGCGATCTTGTTTGGTTGCATCTAAGAAAGGAAAGATTTCCATCAAAAAGAAAGAATAAGCTAATGCCAAGAGCCGATGGACCATTCAAAGTGTTAGAATGCTATGGATCAAGTGCTTACAAGCTAGACTTACCCAGCGAGTATGGAGGGGTAAGTGCTACTTTTAATGTTGGAGATTTGTCACCGTATCTTGAAGACGATAATTTGAGGGCAAATTCTCAAAAAGAAGGGGAGTATGATGCGGGAGCATTGGAAGACAATGAAAATGAAGTCTTAATCACTCGAAATGTATCTCACATTTCCAAAGGTTTCAAAATGGGATCAAGCTTAGTAAATATGATAACATGGAAGAGTGAAGATGGCTTGGAGTTTGAACACGGATAAAGTACAAGTGGACACTGTAACAACCCGAAAAGTACCCTATTTTTCTAGTGAAAATATTTTACGAATACTTTTCAGCCTGTTTAAGTTTTAAAGGGGAATTTATTGTTTCCAGTTGAATTTTGAAATTCCGAGTTCGTATTTGGAATTTTTGAGAGATTCCATGAGAATCCCGTTTTTAAGTCAACTTTGACTTTCGTTGACTTTTTCCGACTCGCCTTGTAATTTGAAGACCGAAATTTTATTTAAAAAAATAATATTTTTAATTTATTTTTATTAAGATTTATTTGGATTTATGAAAATTTAATATAATTATTTTGAATTTATTTGGAATAAAAGAATAACTTTTACGGTTTTAACCAGAACGTCATTTAACTATTCCCGAGTCATCTAAAATCCCGAAACAAACCCGAAACCCGACTTGGGCATGAGTCACACGCCCATGTCACCTTTTTCCACTCACTTTAGGATATTTTCATTCTTTTTATTAAACTAATAATAATATCTTAGATATTTATAACTTTATCGATCCGTTAACGAAAATTACGCAAATCGTTTACAAAACAGACCCGACTATCACTAAACCACACGGCTCTCCTACCCTCTAATAGGACTAGATATTTGTCTTTCTTTTGATTACAATAACATAATATCTTGATATTTAATTTAATTAACTTAATATATAATTAAATCTAATCAATTACCGTAATATAATTATTAAACCCGAGTCAATTCCGTAATAACAATTTCAAAACCCGTGTAGTGAAAAGGGGGGGGGGGTAGTATCCTTTTTCGAAGAGGCTCATCTTTTGCTCAAACAAGTACCATGACTGAAAATGGGTGGCTAGTTAATTAAGTCTTTACAAGGGCTAATGGTGATCACAAATCCAAAGATTCCAAGGACAAGCAACATCACATGGTCCCTCTTATGTCTCATAAAGATGCCAAGCCAAGAGGAAGGACAAGGACAAGGATTGGCAGCCAAGACAAGGACATGGCAGTCTCTTGTCTCAGCCCCAACAATCCGTGACAATGACAAGGCCATGGCAAGACAAGGACACGGCCCCATGACAAGGACATGGCAGCATCTTGGCAAGCCAAGACACGGCCATGACAAGGCCATGACAACCCTAGGAGGACCAAGACACGAGCCAAGACAAGCAGCAAGACAAGGACATGGCTGTCCATTTGTCTCGGTCATGACAAGGACATGCCTGTCCATTTGTCTCGGTAAAGACAAGAGCATAGCAGCCCCACTTGTCTCGGTCAAGACAAGGACATGCCCATCACATGCCAGCCACATTGCCCAAGCCAAGACAAGTCCAAAGACAAGGACATGGCTAGTCATGACAAGGACATGGCTAGTCATGACAAGGACAAGGGTCCCTGCCATGGGCAGCAATTGTTGGACCGGTTTCAACAGTCCCTTGGACTGTTTAGACTAGTTGTTATTATGTCCTTTTGTTTGTAATGCTTTATCATATTGTCCTCTTGCTCCTTTCAATTGTAGCCATTAGATGTAGCTTTTTAGATGGATGGATAGGATGTAATGTGAGGCTCTATATAAGGAACTCACCACCCCATGTAATATTCAGAAGTTTTTGATAATGAATTAAAAAGAGTTGTGTCAAACACAAACTTGAGGGTTACCTCAAGGAGCACCTCGTCACAACCAATAGTGGCAATGCCTTTCTTGGTTGTTCGATTAAGGGAGGTTAACCTGTGCTAGGCTGTGGTTAAGCTCTCCTAATCGGCCAGGCCTGGTGGTCGCCCTGTGCTAGGCTGTGGGTGATCGACCTACGTCTGTTAGTGAGGTTCGTTTGGTTCTGTGCTAGGCTGTGAGCTAAGCTAAACTTGCTGTCCAGGTTGAGGTCCAAACTTGTGCTTGTCTGTAGTTTGGGTCTTGATCATATCGAGCTTGTGTTCGGGAGGTGGACTTGTGTGGTTCAACTCCTTGGCTCGAGTAGGTTGTGGGTCGAGCCATGAGCCGGTCTTGTGGCCCTTGGTTCACAACCATATCTTTCATGTTTTTCATAGGCTTAGGAAACAAATAAACCCCCATAAGTCCCCCTTTTGTTGCTGCCACTTTGGGGCAGCCCCTTGGTCGTCATTCGGCCTTTGGGCCGTTCATAGGGTCCTCCACAAAAACGCATAGACCCCCCTAATTACGCTGCAAAGTGGTATCAGAGCTTAGGCTCTTGTGTTTTCTCAAACCAAGACGATCTTGGAAGATTTGGGGTCATGGATGTGCAAGGGAGTCGTCCTTCAAACCTGTGCAAGGCTGTGGTTTGTAGGTTCTAGTTTGATAACCTGTTAAGGACACTTGTGCTAGGCTGTAGTGTCTTGGGTCAAGCTAGGCAACGAAAGGATCCTACACCTGTGCTAGGCTGTGGTTAGGATTCCTCTTGTTGTGCCTTCTTCATCATACATGTTTCTGGTTTTTCTGAAATTGTGTTGTTGTGAGTCACAGTCTAAGTTACTGTTGCGTTGTTGTTTACTACCTTATTTCTTTTCACACAAAATTTGAGGACAAATTTTCTTTAACAAAGGGAGTTTGTAGTGAAAAGGGGGGGGGTAGTATCCTTTTTGAATGAGGCTCATCTTTTGCTCAAACAAGTACCATGACTGAAAATGGGTGGCTAGTTAATTAAGTCTTTATAAGGGCTAATGGTGATCACAAATCCAAAGATTCCAAGGACAAGCAACATCACATGGTCCCTCTTTTGTCTCATAAAGATGCCAAGCCAAGAGGAAGGACAAGGACAAGGATTGGCAGCCAAGACAAGGACATGGCAGTCCCTTGTCTCAGCCCCACAATCCGTGACAATGACAAGGTCATGGCAAGACAAGGACACGGCCCCATGACAAGGACATGTCAGCATCTTGGCAAGCCAAGACACGGCCATGACAAGGCCATGGCAGCCCCTAGGAGGACCAAGACACGCAACAAGGACAAGCAACAAGACAAGGACATGCCGGTCCATTTGTCTCGGTCAAGACAAGAGCATAGCAGCCCCACTTGTCTCGGTCAAGACAAGGACATGCCCATCACATGCCAGCCACATTGCCCAAGCCAAGACAAGTCCAAAGACAAGGACATGGCTAGTCATGACAAGGACATGGCTAGTCATGACAAGGACAAGGGCCCCTGCCATGGGCAGCAATTGTTGGTCCGGTTTCAACAGTCCCTTGGACTGTTTAGACTAGCTTTTTGGTGTCCTTTTGTTTGTAATGCTTTATCATATTGTCCTCTTGTTCCTTTTGTTTATAGCCATTGGATGTAGCTTTTAGATGGATGGATAGGATGTAATGTGAGCCCCTATATAAGGAACTCACCACCCAATGTAACATTCAGTTTTTGATAATGAATTAAAAAGAGTTGTGTCAAACACAAACTTGAGGGTTAGCTCAAGGAGCACCTCGTCACAACCAATAGTGGCCATGCCTTTCTTGGTTGTTCGATTAAGGGAGGTTAACTTGTGCTAGGCTGTGGTTAAGCTCTCCTAATCGGCCAGGCCTGGTGGTCGCCCTGTGCTAGGCTGTGGGTGATCGACCAACGTCTGTTAGTGAGGTTAGTTTGGTTCTGTGCTAGGCTGTGAGCCAAGCTAAACTTGCTGTCCAGGTTGAGGTCCAAACTTGTGCTTGTCTGTAGTTTGGGTCTTGATCATATCGAGCTTGTGTTAGGGAGGTGGACTTGTGTGGTTCAACTCCTTGGCGCGAGTAGGTTGTGGGTCGAGCCATGAGCCGGTCTTGTGGCCCTTGGTTCACAACCATATCTTTCATGTTTTTCATAGGCTTAGGACACAAATAAACCCCCATAAGTCCCCCTTTTGTTGCTGCCACTTTGGGGCAGCCCCTTGGTCGTCATTCGGACTTGGGGCCGTTCATAGGGTCCTCCACAAAAGCATTAGGACCCCCCTTTCTAATACGATTTCTGAACAACCGACTCTCCATTAATCCTTTCTATATTTAACACGGGGCCGATGTCCACTTTACTCACTAACAACTTTCATTTTACAATAAATTCAAATAAGATTTAATTAACACTTCTTTAATATATCAAAAATCGTTCTTCGTCGTTCTTCATCGTTCTTCGTCGTTCTTGAGCCAAATCGTCACAAAACCTTCATTTCTTATTCAAATCCGTCCTAACTTATATTTCTAGAATCTCCTCTTCGCTCTCCATCTTCAAGTACGGTTTATTTTCAATTCCGACAAAATCGTTTTCAACACTTAATTATGGAAAATCAAGTTTTTAATTCTAACAATATTATTCTTGTCATTTCTTATAGGAGAAGATTTTGAAGACGATTTTGGTGACTCGTATATTTTGGGTGAAGATTAGTAGACGGGTTTATACTTCTTATTTGTTTTGGTGCTAATTGATTTTGCTAGCTAAGGTAACAATTCCGATTTACTCGACGAATTAATGTCACAAATCTTTTGTTTTAGTTCATATTATTGTTACTTATGAATTTTAGTAGTAACATGATAAGTAGTATGATTTATATGTTGTATGGAATTTTTAATATGTTAGTGTTCTTGACATATTTGGATGATTTATTTATAACCATGACTTTTGTATGAATGATGGTTGATTTGGTTGTTAAAAATGGATGTTGTTAATTAAAATCATGTTAGAATTAATTTGGAGTGGTGGTGGTCTTGGCCGTGTAAAGTGGCCGGGTGTGGTGGCTGAGAACCGGCCGGTTCAGGCCCGGTTCAGCCTGGTCCAGACTGGTCCAGCCCGGTCTGGGTTGATCCGGGTTTTGGTCTTTGGGTTTGTGTCGATGTTTGATTGTTTTGTTGTTGTTTTGACGTGTTTTAAATATGTTAAAGCATGCGGGAAATATTAAAGAACGAGTTTAGAAAAGTCGTCTCAAAACAGGCCCAAACCAGGAACGTGGGCCCAGTCCAGGCCCGTGTCATGGGCGGCCCAAATAAGCCCATGAGTCCTCACTTTGGTCTTGTGACGGTTTTTTTTTAGTTTAGTGTTAATTTATCGTGTTTTGTAATATTTAGCAAGTGGGAAATTTTAATAAGTAAATTATTTAATTAAAAGTATTTTTCATAATATTTTAATTCCTCACATGTTAGAAATTATAATACAAGATTGTAGTTTAATTTAATATCCTTTAAGTCAAACGGGTTTTTCGTAAGATTTAATATTTCACATGTTAGAAGTTTTAATAAAATAACATGTAATGAATATGATGATTTTTATGTGCAAGTCTATGTGGTAAAGACTCTGTGTCTAGCCGGTTTGACCAAACGGGTTTGGTCAAACTAAGATCTAGTCAGCCCCGTTTTGACTGATGACCCGTCGCGGGACTCGGGTCCGGGATTTGTCTTCAAGTAAGGTTGTATTTAATTAATGAATTAGCCTTAGTAGATATGAGGCGATATGATATTTGAATATGATTTATATGTAATTAGTCACATGATAGGATGTTTTTCCCGTGACTGTTTAATTATATGGTTGGTGTCGTGTTGACTAAGTACCCATGGAGAATTATGAGTATATGGCGTCTTGACCATTCTAATTCTAAATGAGTAGCTTGGACCATGACATGGATAGGCTTTACTGTCTTTAACGAGTATATGTTCACTTGTTGATAGCTTTTGTGTCTCGGCT